>ML777877.1:0-33631 GCA_009831015.1 Picea engelmannii
AATTAATCAATGGCTCATACACAGATTACACAGAGATTTTTACCGGAAACCCTCAACCAGGAAAACCTTTCTTATTTTCATTATATCGAATTTCACCATTCGCCATACAATATATACAATGTTTTTAGGTATTCCATAGATACAAAAACCCTGCCCCCCCTGGGACCCCCCTAGGAAGCGCCCGACACAACGACAGAGCTCTAGGTGAAGGGATCGTCAGACGCAGTTGTCGTATCTGACGCACCCACACACACACACATGCAAAGAATATAACACATACCCAACAGTGACGTTCCAGTGGAAAACGTGGCAAGAGCGACGTTAACGTGGAAAGACCGACGTTAACGTGGCAATTGCGACATACATCTTCACAAACGTGGCAAGAGTGACGTTCCAGTGGAAAACGTGGCAAGAGCGACGTTCCAGTGGAAAACGTGGCAAGAGCGACATTAACGTGGCAAGAGCGATGTTAACGTGGCAATTGGGACATACATCTTCACAAACGTGGCAAGAGAGACGTTCCAGTGAAAACGTGGCAAGTGAGACATTCCAGTGGAAAACGTGGCAAGAGCGACGTTATCGGGCAACATGAATTTTTCTTTTTATAAATTTCCTCTATTTTGCGACAATATGGACAATTTTGTCCATAACACCACAAATAAAACGTCGAAATTTTTACAATATGTAGTAGTGTAGCCTACAAGGCCCTTGTAGAAAATTAATCTACACATAAAATTCAAAGGTTAAGAAGAAATAATGGAGGTGAATATATGAACAATAATTTTACAAGTTACTGCAATACATAGGGCATCCAAATGCAAGATATTGTTCCATATACACCATAATAAAATGGTGTTTCTAATAGAAAGAACCGCACATTAAGAGAAATGGCTAATTGTATGATCCAAACTAATGGATTAAGTATGAAGTATTGGGCGAAAGCCATCAACTGTGCAAATTAAATAGTAAATCGTAATCCCAAAAATCCTCTTACAAATATAACACCAGAAGAAGCATGGACTAAAATTAGACTAGATGTAAGTCACTTTCGTGTATTTGGCAGTATTGAATGGGCTCACAATATTGATGATAAAGGGAAAACATTCCAGACTAAAAGTGAGAAGTTTATATTTTTTTGTTATTCTGAAGATTTTAAAGGTTACACACTTCTTCAACTACATTGTAATGAAATTATTATTAGAAGAGATGTTAACTTTGATGAAAATTTCATGGCTTGTGAGACTAATTCAACGATTGTGCCTTCTTCGACCTATGAGCTATCTTCATAATTTGTTCCTTATTCTCTTCCTACAATTGTTTATTCCTCATATGATGAAATTTAGGATGAAAATACACCTTCATCTTCTCACCTTCCTCCATATGAGTCCATTGATCCTGAACCAGCACCAACACCATCGCTTTTAGATGGGTCCATTCAACACAAGAAGAAACTGGTGATATTATCGGTGATCCTTTAGATTAGCTTCATACACGTTTATAGTTCCAACAAGCCTCTTCTATTTTGGCTCAAGTTTCAGAGAATCATGATTCAAAGACATTTGGAGGAGCTTCAAGTCATCTAGATTGGAATAAAATAATCAATGAAGAGTATTGTTCTTTAATTGAAAATGATACTTGGGATATTGTACCTCTTCCAAAATAAACAAAACTTGTTAGATGTAAATGGGTCTATAAAACTAACATTGCATCAGATGGAAGTGTTGAAAGGAACAAGGCTCAATTATTTTCCAAAAGATTTTCCCAAGTTGAAGGAAATGACTATAATAAAACCTTTTCCCCTATAGCTAAAATGAATTTCATCTTCCTTGTTATTTCCCTTGCTGCCTCACATAAATGTGGGGTCCATCAAATGGATGTTAAATTCTCTTTCTTACATGGGGTTTTGCAAGAAGAAATCTACATGGAACAACCTCCTAGATATGTCTAGAATGACTGTATCCTTGTTTTTTCCCTTAAAGAATCTCTTTGTGGTCTTAAGCAAGCTCCAAGAGCTTGGTATACCAAAATGGAAATTTTTTTTATTGACACCGAATTTTCTAGATGCCACTCTGATCCTAATGTCTATACCAAGAAAGTACAAAGCCATCTCATACTCTTTGTGCTTTATGTTGATGACCTTATGCTTACTGGTAGTGACTCAAAACTTTTAAGCCATGTGAAAACCAGTTTTAAGAAGAAATGTGAAACAACAGACTTAGGATTTTTGCATTATTTCCTTGGTGTCCAAGTTTTGCAAACCAATGAAGGAATTTTATTTCCTAGTCTAAGTATGATTTTGATCTTCTTCGTTTCTTCCACATGGAATATTGTAAACCATTCCCCTCTCCCTTCCAATATGGAGTCAATCTTGATGCCACCTATACTTCTCCCAAAGTTGATGTCACTTTATACGGTCAATTAGTTAGTAGCCTCTTATACTTGACTCATACATGTCCCAATCTTTCCTTTCTTGTTGGTCTTGTTTCCTGATATATGAAAACACCCAATGAAATCTATTGGAAAGAAACTAAAAGGATACTTCAGTTTGTTTGAGGTACAGTTCAATTCATGATTCATTACAGTTCAGGAGGGAATCCTTTATTGGTTGGTTTCACTGATTCATATTGGGTCAGTGACCCTGATGACCTATCACTTGGGCATGTAAGAAACAATAGGCTATTTCACTTTCTTCAGCAGAAGCAGAGTACCGAGAAATGGTAAAAGCAAGTTAGGAAGCCTTATGTCTTTCACATATCCATACAGAGTTTGGATTTTAGAATAATCATATGAACAACCTTTGGTCAAAAAATAAGACTCCCATCATGCTCGCCAAAGACCCAGTTCAACATCAGTGAAAAAAACACATCGAGCTACATATGCACTTCATCAAAAATCCCATTCATGATCAAGTTATTGAATTTCTCGTTTTCCCTCCAAAACATCAAGTTGCAGACATTTTCACAAAGTCTCTTACAAAAGATAATTTTTCCAAACTTCGATATATGTTAGGTGTTCAGGAAGTTTTCATTAAGGGGGGATAGACTCTAATGCCTCCTTCCTTCTCCTATTGGATCACTACTGTAAATCCTTCAATCCTATCTCAAGTTGCTCTTAAGGGGGGATGCTAAGATATTTAGACACTTAAGAGTTAGTTAAGATCTAATTGGTCTAATGTATCGTTAGGTAAAAGTGTTTTTCTTAGTGTGTTTCTTTAGTATGCACTAGTATGCATTTGTAGTTAGGAAAGTCGATAATCACGATCTGTTCCCGACATAGAGTGATCCCATGATTCATATTCTCCTAGATCTTAAGGACTACATTGATCCATGGCTTAACACTTGATTGGTCCATGATCTCTATTTAAATAGCATGGAGGTTCATTTGTCGATGATCGATTGTGAGAAACTCTCATGTAAAATGTCTATGTAATATTTTTCTTTTGCATTAATAAATTGCTCCAAGTGGTCAGGGTTGTGGATGTTTCCCTGTAGGGGTTTTACAACGTCAAAATATATGTGTGTTGATATTTGATATGGTTGTGTGAGTGGCTACTGAAGGTGTTCGTGCTATGCTGGGATACTTGTGTTTTTGAACATAAGAATTAAGAGATAAGAGAAATATCAGGAGGAAATCCTAAGTATAGTATGTACAATGTTATATGACTAATTAAGAACGAATATTATCACTTGTTCAACATGGAGATTTATATCAGTAAGTGCATATATGATATTTGGTGTATACTATAGAGTTGTTATTTTGACAACTTGTGGAGGTTTCCTTGTAAGATTGGAATTTAAATGAAAAACTCATTTGTTTATGCTTCCACTATTCAATTTCAGATATATGTGTGATTGTCACATGTTAAGAATTTTAATTATGTTATTTAAGTAATTGGAGATATGATTTATTTAATAAAGGAACATAGGACAAAAATCACCTAGGGATATATAATTTACATGGTATGAGAGGTTAGTTTTTTATTAATATCCAATGTTTATAGTATTCAAGGACCAACAATTATAGGGTTTCATTATTTTTTATTGAACGACTAAGCACTCTTACAGGGAATTTTTTTTATTTTATTTTTAGATTAGGGAATTTTGGGAATTTGATCTCAAATATGGAAACCACTAGTGTCATATTTGAGGATAGATTAGATGGTGATCCATTTTTTTTCGCTTGAAAGTTAGGGTAACATTTCTATTGGAAGAAAATGATATATAGGATATCACCAAGGATGGTGTGCCTTCACTTAGAGGTCTGCATTATTTTGTAGCACATAAGAAGAAGGAAGTGAAGGCCAAGTGGGTAATATTGGATGCCACGAGGGATCATTTTATTCCTCATGTATTCAAGAAGAAAATGATGAAGGTGATTTTTGATTCTATGTTTAGTCTCTACAAGAGTGAGAACAAAAACATAAGGACGATATTGCAAAAAAAACTCAGATCCATAGAGATGACCAGATCAGTCATCGATACCAATTACCTAATGAATATCATGCAGATTCTTGATACACTTGCAGTATTTGGGGAGAAGGTGGTCAATGAAGTTTTAGTGAACATGGAACTAAATGGATTCCCAATGTTATGGAAACACTTTTCAAAGGTATCCATGTGAAAATATTTCTACCTATGAAATATTGTGGGATTCTTGTATCGAAGAGGAGACTCAAATGGATTCAAAGGTCAAAAATAAATGTGGTGATTACAACCTAGCCCTAATTCGTCAAACAAAGAAGGGAAAAGGTAAAGTACCCAACAAGGGTAAGGGGAAGAGTGGGGATTCAACCTCATGGAGAAGGAAGAAGGTCTTAAGTGAAATCAAGTGCTTCATATGTCATAAGAGATGACATTATGCATCACAATATGTATGGGAAAGAAGAAATGTAAAAGAAAGAAATAACATTAGGTAGTATAATTTCCCTAAACATAGATGAGTGAGTTTTCCTCCAAGTTCGAGGAATACTTCTCGATGGTATATTTTTGTTATACTGATATCGTTCCACATAATGTTTGGTATGTGCAAAGTGAAGCGTATAGGCATACAACATCATCTTAGGAGTTATTTTCAAGTCTAACAGAGTAGGAATTAGGATTTTGGATTTATCTTGGTGATGATTCCAAGTACCCAGTAGTAATAGTTGGTACCATTACCTTTCGACTTTAGGCAAGTAACTCATTATAAATTGACAATTTTTTTTTGTTCTAGGTCTCGAGAAAAAAAAATTAGTTTTCATTACAAAAGATAAGGGATTTACATTAGAGTAGAACCGACAAGTTTTTATCCAACCTAAGTGCACCCATGGAGAGTTCATTCTAATATATGGTCCTCACAATATAAGGTTTATACTCCCATATCTTATTGTCTTGGTCTACTTCCAAGCCTACGCACATAGGTTGAATGCTCCTAGGCCTCCTTGGATGAATCTTTTGTCATGTTTACATCTCTACTATATTCTAGTTTGTACTTATTGGCCAAACATACATTCATTACATATCCACTGCTATCCCCATGGTGTGAATTACGGCTCCAAGTTGAGTGGTCCTCTACTCATCCCAACTGTCTAAATCTTGCATGTCTAGACTTACCACTATAACATTACTTCAACCATCCTTTCCTCCAAATTGATTTTTTTTGTTGCAAATCAAATTTCCTGTGCAAATCCTATGGACCAAGAAAAATTCCCTCAAATTCACTCCAATTATCAAGTTTCCTTCTACAACTCATCCTCAAAACGAGAGTGGAAATCATTCACCACTACCACCACCCTCAAGTGTTGCAATAATCTATCCAAAGTGTCATAAGTGAAATGAGATATCCAAAATATTCCCATACCTCTTTCCAAAGAGAGGCATGTTCACACCAATACTTTAATAAAATTCAACCAATGATCCTTCCAATATCTAGGTCATAAACAAATTACCTATGGGTTTCCCAAGGAGCACTATACCTCAACCTAAGGTCACATCCAAGCCATGCACAAAATTGGTGTATGAGACCTCCTCTGCCCAACTATTTGATCGGTAAAGTCTACGAAGGTATACATACCCTACCCCCCTATGGATTTGAACTTGTGACCTCTTAGGAGGAAGCACATGTTATTAACCATTAGGCCCACTACAAAAGTGGGATAGAAACCTTCAATTCAACTTGTTTTTCATTTATAACTACACCATATAGGTCGACTATCAACATTATCTTGGTCAACTTCTTTGATCCCTCCCTTTTTCCCATAGAACAAAAATACCTTGCTCCACCCAATCAAGCATTCAATACTTTAGAACTGGCATGCGACTTCCAAAAGAAATATGTTGAACTCTTGCTCTAAGCTATCAATATATCTTATGCAACCCAACAAATACTCTAAGAAACCCATGCACCAGGTCCCCAACATGGAAACCAAAAATATCCAATCGATCATTTCCTACAGAAGAGCGGATTCCCTACTACCATTGAAAGATTGCAATAAACAAATCCTCCAAGAGCTCCCCTTTTCATGAAACTTGGCATCGTCAAGTGCCCTTATGCTCAATGTCCTTCTCCAGGGAAGCAATCCACCAAAGGATTCAATCAATGAAAGGAAGTGGTAGGAATCTCCTAATGCCACCTACAAAAACTACAATGAAATTTTACCCAGTATCCACCAAGGGAGTCATCCTCACAATGCATCATTCACAATTTTTGTCAAATAACCCTTCGAGACCTGTTATAAAGGTGCCTAGAATATCATCATCGCTTTTGAATTTTATATCCATTGGGATACTCCCAAGTCTATAGGCTCAACCATCAAAGTGGTCTATACTTGGAATTCCTTCAAGTCAGCCCACTTCAGCTTCAAAGAACAAGCCATCACAACATTATGAAGATGCAATAAACATGCATACCCATGAATGAAGGCAGACTCAGTGGAACCAATGTTTTTTCATCTACACCATCCAAGTCACACCAAGGAATGGCTCAAGAAACCATCTCGAGTCTCCAAGAGTCATCTTTTCCTTATTTCTTCAAGCTTGTAACTCACTTGAGTCAACAAGGTGTTATGTGAAGACCTATCCTTGTTTCCTTCCAGACAAAGGTGCATGTCTACAATTTTGATATTCAACAAGCCATGTCACTTTACTTCCACATATGAGATGGTCATGTCCAGTGACCCAAGTGCCTAGAAAGTCATCCTAAAATCCTACTACCTTATTGTGAGTTTCTCTCTTGTTTGGAAAAATTCCCATGCCATCATAAAGTCAAGTTTTTGGACCCCAAAACTTCATTGATTCCAATTGTCATAGAAGTCACATTAGTGAATAACACCAAAAAAACCTCTAAATTTAGCTTTGATATTAACTGTCATGTACCTATAGTCCACCCATTTGTTTTTCTACGACTTGGTGCTCTCGGGTAGTTTTGCACCTATAGTTGTGTGGCACTACCTTACCTCATGCATAATGGACTGAAAAACCTATACCTACTAAAACAGACTACGAATCATCACCTAAGGTATTCCCATAACTTTGTCATAGTCTACAATTTCTATATGCAACAAATCATACTCAACTTAGGATTACCCAAAAATCATAATAGAAGCATATCCAACTATGCCCTCAAACATTCCCAAGAAAACTTAGTTAGTTTCACAACTTAGGGAACATAAGTACACAATGAATAACATTCAACATTTATAGAACCTCCGCACATATACTCAACATGTGTGGATTGGATACATCCAACCTAGCTTCATATAACCCTTATTCATATATATACGAATGTTGAACATGATACAATGGGAGAGATCGACTACTTCCTACAACTTAATTACAATAGTAAAAGGAACTAAGGTGAACATCCCTATGAAAGACTACCCCAAAAACCTTGTACAAACCATCCCCAAGAATCTTCTTCAACCCCTATGTATATGATTCTTGTCACATGTTGCAAGCCCCATTCATCCAAGGTGGCCACAAGTGCCATGGACCCGAATTGCTCCTCTTCAATGACTATTCCACCAATTCATTGGTCAGATTGTTCAAAACCATGCCCGATCTACTCAAGTAATCTTGAGCTTTCCCAAGTGCCCCATTCACCCAAGTCCTCCATTCCTAGGTTGTCCCATCGACAATTTTTCCTCACGCTTTCCAAAGTCACCCCATCATTTTTTCCATCTATGCCAAAGAACAACCAACTTCTTCTAAGTGGGCCAACTAGTCTGAGTCAACTAAAGTAAGTACATTGGAGGAAACTTTTATCCGTGTCGAAGTGCACTTAAGACATACTTGCCTAGTGGATGTATTCCCAAGGGAGTATGTTGAGTGAGTCTGTTCCACTATTACGATTCATGAAAACTTGGGCTAGAAGGAACGTCAACCACCCATCGCAATCCCTAAGTGAAAATCACCTACCTCCACGAGTCCATATAAGTCTAGGCATCCATTCTCATGAAACCTATAACAAACTTTTCCGCTACTTTCTACGACCTTAATGGTTGTCTAGACAAGTATATGCAATTGCTTTGGTGTGTCCAACATGTCTCTATCTATGAAGTGTGCTATCTATCCACAGGCTTGTGGAACTCCATCCACAATTGGGCACCATATCTATCCATAGGTGCACCAGAGTCCAAATTTATACAATCCACCATGGAAACAGGCCAAGACATCCATCCAACTCATACCTTTCCAACAGAAAAGGCCAATCTTCTATCTCCTGCCTTACCGATAGGAAAAATAAATATTTTGTCATGTGCCTTACCAAATTGTCTTCACCAATAAGCGAAGGCAGTCTTTTGTCATGCACCTTGCCAATAGGCCAAGGGAACTTAGTCATTCGTAATAACCATTAGCGTCGGTGCAAGTGAGGTTCCCAATGCCACTCTAGGAAAGAGCCTTACAACAATCCTTTAATTCAACATTGTTTGGTATTGAGCATATTGTTTGAGTCTTAACTATTCACCTATAACATTGTTATTAATTAGGTTCATGGTTAGAGTATTGGTGTGTTTTATTCATCGATTTCTATTGTTTTGTTAATAAGAGTGTTGAGCTAGAATAGTCATAGATAATGTTTGTTTTACTTCTGTTTGAAAATTTCGACAAACCATCGATGTTAACAAAACAAATCAACGACTAAAATAAAAAAAAGTATATTCTTAGGTAAAACATAATGTAACGGAAGGGAAACATGTTTGTTGCTCATCCCAGGACTCAAAACAAGACTGAGAAATACATTGGTACACTTATGCTATTTTATATCACTGCTAGCTCTGCTCTACAAATTTATTTATTTTTAAATAAAAAACAGAACCTGTTATATTAAGCTTTCAAAAAGGATAAACATATGTCATGCATATGCCAATTGTCCTACCTATACAGGAAACCAGGACATCTGGCCTGTCCACAGTAGCAAGCAAAAATTGGCATAATGTATCGCCACCCTGCCCGAAGGAAACCAGGGATTGTGTCCAGTATGTTCAACAGTAACAGAACAACTATGCTAAAGCTAATCATGCTAATTATGCTAAGAACTAGAGAGCTACTTCTCTGATAAACTGTAACTGAAAAGAGCATGGAAGCCATTAAGGAAAACCAAAACCTATTCAGTCGAAGTTGCCTCCATTGACAGGGAGGACGAAGGGATGCGCACAAGTGGGGCACTGGCGTCGCGGAGTAGCTTTGGAGTAGGTCGCATACAACATATCTAGGCACTGGCTGAGTCACACTTCTCTTAAGGCTTGATCGTCCACGAGGCTACGCACTTCAAAGATCAGCTTTAGGTGTTCGGGGTGCAGGAATGGCGGTGAAATTGGTGAATTCCTTTCAGACTCCGCTTCTTCTTGACTCAGCTTCGTCCTCTGCTGCTGCGTGTTAGTGAAGCGCTCCTGCTGTCCCTCCTCCTCTTCCTTTTCCTTGAAGTCCGACGAAGTCCCCTGCGTCCGCACCTCAGCGTTGGAATCCGGTGGCTCCTCCTCCACAAGACAGGTCGCGAAAACTTCACTCGGAGCAATGGCAGGCGCTGGAGAGTTGCCCAAATTGGGTGCAGTTGGCGTGCGTCCAAAGCACACCGGAGGATCCCAGTTGTCCGGGACGACGAACATCCTGCTTTCGGAAAAATCCGGTGGAAGCATGATGGATAGGTCCTCCTCAATGTAAGTATCGGGCGGAGAGTTAGCTACAGTGGCACCACCCCTGCGTTTTTTCCTGGCCAGGAGCACAGCTCTGGCAAACCTATGATGTCGTTTTCTCCATGAGGCCACTGCGTACCAGCCAGCACCTCGGCGAGGCCTACCCCTTACCCGTGGCATGGTGAGGGCTAGGGCTGAACCTCCTGCGCAGCAGTGCTGAACCTGCTGGAACAAAATCGAATGTGAAGTGGGAGGTCTATTCGCACTGAAATACACATAACCCTTAGCTGCTAGCATTAACGCCGAGAGCATTATGCTCTGGATAGCCGTCCCCTTCCCACGCATGAGGAGCTCCATCGTAATCCGGTGATCTATGGAGGTGAGGGCTCTATTAACTGCCCGCAGCCAGGAGTAGGGGCCTCCATAAATGGCCCCCCCGTTAGCGCCTCCACGTGCCCAGACTGCCCACATGTCACCCCATCCGGGGTTAGGATATCCTTGTTGGCTAGGAGCTGACATTGTTGAGATATGTCGGAGGCGTCGGGGAATCTAGTGTCCCAGATTATACGTTCCAGTTCTCTCTAGACTCCTTCATTTGCCAGGTGATCAGCCACTCCATTTGCCTTCCTCTTGACATGGGAGGGAATTATGCTAAAACTACGATTGAGTAGGTTGTTGAAGTCCTTAAGTAGTCCTGCCAGTCGCCAGCTGGGAGAGATTTTTTGTGGATTACCCCCATGCAGGATCTTGGTGATTAGCTAGATGATGATTTGTGAGTCCCCTTCCAGAATTATTTTGTGACTGGAGAGGGAGACGGCTTCTTGGAGGCCCTGTAGTAGACCTGTTAGTTCCGCTACATTTTTTGTGGTTTCCCCTAGGTATCCTGCTACCAAGGCTAGAATTTTCCCCATGGAATTTCTGATCACCGCTCCGTATCCTGCTGGTTCTGGGTTACCCTTGGAGGCTCCATCAAAATTGATTTTTATGAATCCATTGGGGAGGGGGGGGGGTCCAGGTGCTTTGGATGGGGGTTCGAGTCTTGGGAGCATGTAATATCACTAGGTCGCTTAGATTGAGCTGCCATCTTTGAAGAGTACTTAGTTCTTCATTGTGGCAGACCCGGTCTCGTGCTTGCCAGCTCTTGCTTCAGATTGTTTCCTTTATATGAGTGGCCACTCTGTCCCAGGTAAGCTCCGAAGCGAAATCCTTGGAGTGAAAGATGCGTTTGTTTCTCTCTTTCCATATATGTCAGAGAATGAAGCCTGGGAGAAGTAGCCAGATGTGGTTTAGGATGGGGTTATTGAAGGTGATTGACCCCCAGTGCTTGATGGTGGCTCTGATATTACCTTTATTTTGATTAGATCAGTGCATGATTTGAGCCCCCTGGTCCCAAACTGCTTGGCTGTAGTGACATCCATTGAAAAGATGCTCCTTGGTTTCTTCTTGACAATGACATAAAGCACACATGGAGGGCCCAATAAAACCCCTTTTCTGGAGGTTGTCCCATGTGAGGATTCGGTTATGAATAATTAGCCAAAGGAAGGTAGAGACCTTCGGCCAGAGGGCCTTGTCCCAAATTTTACCCAAGATAGCGTCCTGTTTCTGATTTTGATAGTTGCCTTGTATGTAGTAGGCTTCTTTTACCGAGAAGTTGCCTGAGGCCGAGTGTCCCCATCGAATGATATCAGGTCCCTCCTTGATGGGGATTTTCCTGCGTGCTGCCTCATTTTTCCAGGCCGATAGGTCAAGGTCGGGAGGAACGCCTAGCTCTTGACTAGAGGTCTTCCACTGCCTCCAATTTTGGATCACTTCCAGAGGTTTCCAAAGGTCTTTTACTTTTAGTGAAGGCGCTTGGTTGAGGACATGCTATAGATGTGTGAGCGCAGTAAGCTCGATTAGAGGCTTGAGTTGTTTCCATGAGTCCAGCCAAAACTCTCCGCTGTCACCATTGTGTAACTCCCAGAAAGCGTGCTTCTGCACCAAGTCTTTATTTTTCCAAGCTGTGTTCCAGATGTTCGAGCCCTGTATTTTGGTGTTGTTTCGGATCAGTTGATCAGGCTGCATTGTGGAGGCATATTTTTTCTTCCAGATTTGTGCCCATAAAGCGTCTGGCGTTTTCATCCATCTCCACCAAATCTTGGCTCCCATTATTTGATTAAACCTGCCAGGGTCGCGAAGCCCGAGGCCTCCCGTGCTTTTGGGAGCACAGACCTTGTCCTAGCTCACCAAAGCCCATTTCTTGTTCGGTTGCAGACCTTCTAGGTTGGGAGGGTTTGAAGGACCGACTTTAGAAAGACCAATCTGGCTACAATGTTTAGGGGTCTGAAGGTCCAACTGGCTAGACGGTTTGAGATAGAGAGGAGGAGGTTGTCCCATGAGATGGACTTGGCAGGCACTCCCGTGAGAGGAATGCCCAGGTAATTGGACGGAAGGGAGCTCCTAGGGATGCCCAGGATTCTAGAGATGTGTAATTGGACCGTTGTTGGAGTGTTAAAAAAGAAAATCTTGGATTTGTCAAGGTTCAGAGTCATGCCCGAAGCTTCAGTGAAGTCAGATAGGATGGAATTGAGATTTTGGGCTTCTCGAGCAGTGGGAGAGTTCATGAGGAAGGTGTCATCCACGAATTGGCTATGAGAGGGGGCCGATCTGATGTTGTGTAGGGGAAGGCCTTTGAGGCTACCTTCTTGGACTACTGACTTGATGTAGCATCCCAGGCCCTCTGCCATCATGACAAAAAGGAAGGGTGAAAGTGGATCCCCCTGCTGAATGCCCCTGGAGGCCGAGAAGGGCCAGGAGGGAATCCCATTTACTAGGATTGAGAAGAAAGCCGTGGAGGTGAGATTCATGATCGAGCTAACCCAAGTTTGATCAAAACCAAAGGAAATTAGGATGGCTTTAAGGTAGCGCCAACTGGCTTTGTCAAAGGCTTTAGAGAGGTCCAGTTTGATTAGCATACCTGAGATTTTTGTTGAATTGAGAGAGTTGATGACCTCATGCGCGAGAATGACACTGTCCATAATCTGCCTACCTTCCACATAGCCTGCTTGTTCCTTGGAGATGACGAAGGGAAAAATTGGCTTGAGTCGGTTTGCAATGACCTTGGTAATGATCTTATAAATGACATTGCACAGGGCTATGGGCCTAAAGTGCTTGGGGTTGGTGACTCGCTCCTCCTTCGGAATGAGAGTGAGCAAGGTGGCATTGAAAGCTTGCAGAACTTGGCCCGAGGCCCGTGACTCCTCAACCACCTCCCAAACGTCCTTCCTTATAATGTCCCAGCAGTGATGCAAGAAGTCTGTTGTGAAGCCATCAGGGCCTGGTGCCTTTCCAGGGGGCATGCCCTTTATAGCTTGGTCCACCTCCTCCTGGGTGACTGGCCTTGTTAGAGCGGCGTTCTGTTAAGGGGTAATAAGTGAGGGGATGTGACTGGTAACTCGGGTGATGGCCTCCTCTCGATTTTGCCTGTTTTCCATCATAAGGTTATGATAATGTCGTATGAGCTCTTCTTCAATGCGGCCATGCTCTCGTATCAGGTTACCATGCTCGTCCTCCAGATGGGTTATTCTGTTGATGTGCTGCCTATGGATCATTGTCCTCTGGAAAACTTTTGTGTTCTTTTCCCCTTCCTTGAGCCACTGCACCCTGGATTTTTGTCTCTAGAGAATTTCCTCCTCCTGTCTTCTCTGTTCCAGGTGCGATTGTAGTTTCTCCTCCTCCTTCATGAGCTCAGGAGTTCAAGTTCCAGTGACGAAGATTTTTTGTATCTCGGCTAGCCTGTTCTCGGTGTCCTTGATGCTCTGAAATATGTCTCCAAAGGTGTTTCTGTTCCAATACTTGAGCATTTGCTTGAATTTTTTGAGTCTTTGCTGGAATTTATACATCTTGGTGCCATGGTCTACCTCATCTTGGTTCCACCAGGTTTTCGCTAGGTGCTGGAAATCTGGGTGGGTGAGCCAGAATTTTTTGAACCGGAAAGGTTTGAGCGCAGGGGTGGTTTCTGCTGCGATCTGAAGGGCAATGGGCCAGTGATCTGAGCCCATTTTGGGGAGGATTGATCTTTCCATGCAAATACCGCTTTCTATCAGCTCTTCCGCGATAAGGAAGCGGTCAAGCCGACATGATACATGCAGATTACCTGATCTACGGTTGGACCAGGTGAAGGTTCCATTGCTATTTTCTATATCCACTAGATTTAATTGTTCAGAAGGGTTTTGAAATTACCACTGTCTAGCTCAAGTCGTTTGCTACCACCAACTTTCTCCTCCAGTGAAATTATCATGTTGAAATTGCCTCCCAGGATCCAGTTGGGCGTAGTGACCAAGGCTTTAACACAAGCCATCTTGTCCATGAACTTATTCTTTTCCTGTTTTCCTTGAGGGCCATAAACATTGGTGATGGTCCCCTCTTGATTCGATCCTATAACTTCAAAGTGGGCTGATAGGGTTCCTATGGTTGAGAAGGGCTCGCTGAGGATGGTGTGGTTTGGGTTCCACAGAATGGCTAGGCCTCCCGAGGCTCCCGCTGCATCCGTGTAGAAGTAGTTGCAATCTTTTGAAATGTGTTGGAAGATGTTTTCTACTTCTATTCCTACACATTTTGTTTCCTGTAGCATTAAGATGTCTGGGATTTCCCCCTTGATACAGTCCCTGAGGATTCTTTGCTTAGATCTATTGTTGAGTCCTCTTATATTCCAGGTTATGAGCTTCATCATTGGGTAGAGGAGTGTGGGTGGAGGTATCCCTCCGAGAGTTTCTGAATCTGACCTGAGTTGATCATGAGGTTTCCCTCTTCTTTGATTAGTTGATGTGCCGGTTTTCTCCCTCGCCTCTTATTCTCGAGTGGGATTTTCTTAGATCCTGAGCTTGATTCTGTGGAAATACCGAGGCAGGCTGTGGATCCTGCCGTCGAGTCCAGGAAGACTTTATGCACCTTTCTGAGCTTCTCTTTTGGGAGGCCTTGCAGATCTCTTAAGTTGAGGGATTCTTCCAGTTTTTCGAAGTCTATGCCTGCTAGGTCTTGGGCGTCCAACTGCATTGGTGTATCTCCATCTGCATCCCCTCTTTCCTCGGCATGGGTTTCTTTGTTCCGATCAGGGGGGGGCGTATGGCTCGGTTCTATTCATTTCTTTGTTCCATTGTGCGGATCTCAGATTTCCTCTTCTTCAGGGAGCTGGCTTAGAATGTCATAGGAATTCTTGGTCGAAATGCCAGGTTTGGGGCAAGCTGCTTTCTTGCGAGGGGGGTTCTTCTTCCGTGATTGGATTGTTTTGAAGCCATCCTTCTGCGTATTCTAATCGACTTTGGGAGCGGGCTGATTCAACGGGCAGTCCCAGAACAGGTGGCCATGTTCATGGCATCTTCTGCATCTGAACGGGATGTGTTCATAATCGAGGGTTTGTGACCAGTCCTCGTCCTGATACTTGAGTATTACTGCTCCTGGTAGGGCTTGAGCGATGTTCATGTACACACAAATTCGGGCATATGAGGTGTATTTTCACTGCTTAGTGGCCTCTGAGGCTTTGACATATTGGCCGATTGTGTTTCCTATTCCCATAAGAATCTCCTCCAACCAGAACTCCTGCGGGAGAGAATAGAGGCAGATCCAGATGGGTGCCATTGAGAAGTCTTCCTTGTCCAGGCTGAAGCATTTTGTCCAGAACCTGAGAAATAGCCCTGCTGAGTTGAAAAAATATGGGTCGTTCTCAAAGATGTGATCTTTGTCTTCTAGGTTATACAGTATGATCGTGAAGAAGCCCTTTGAACTAAGTTGAACCTCATAGTCTCCCCTGGGGTTCCACCAGTGTTTGATCCATTTATTTAGGTCCCTTTCTGATGTTCAAAGTCCCAGGAACTTGCCAATGAGGGTGTGTTCTTGCATGAACTGGGTGTGCTCACCGACCCTGGTCGAGCTTATGAGGTATCTGGGCGCTTTATCCATTTGAGGGATGCATTTGCCAGGCTCCCATCCTCGCGGCGCTTTGGGGCGGGATGTGCTAGCTTTCGTTTCCATGTCCTTTCTGAAACCCTGTTCTTTGGCGAGGAGCTCCTCAAGGATTTGCTGTGGCAGCTCAAATGCCGGTCGCTTCGATCTCTTGCCCGCTCTATTGTTAGCGATGATGTTACTGTAAGAGGGGGGTTTCCCCCCCTCCTTGTTGCAGATATCTACAGACCAAAGTCAGAGATGGTTCCCCTCGGGCTGGTTTGTAGTTGGGCTGCAGGGTGTTCTGGATCGGCCAGGCAGGGGTGCGCATGGGATTTAGGCTAGGGTTTCCCAATCGACTATGGAGGATTGTTCGCGCAGCAGCTCTGCTCTACAAATTAATACTGCAATACTAACACTATTTTTAGCCCAGGGTAGTTGGAAATTGGGCAATAAATCATACCAACTACGGTACGATTCGATAAATCCAAATTTTGAGCATGTAAATTGAGGCCATCTAAACTTATTTCTGAACCGAGGGCACTATCTTTCACAACTAGTGAAGAAAGTCTAAGAATAGAACAATTGAAATTCTAATCCCTTGATAAATGTCAAGGGTTTTATGGTATACATCGGCATTTCAAACTTGTATCTGTTTATTTTTTAGCCAATCTCTATAACCTCGGTCGGATGAGAATTTCTTACCAAAATCACCTGTAAAAATCAAATCATCTACATATAAGAAAACAATTAACATATTCACTTCTCTAAAATCCATTTTGAATGAGATAGGAATATATGTGACTATACAAAGCTCTGGGATATTTCTTTAATCCATACAGTGATTTCTTTAATATGTACACTTTGTTTTCTTGTCCCGGAACCTTATAGCCTCGTGTTTGTTCCACATATACTTCTTATTCTAAATGTCCATTAAATAATGATAACTTTACATCCATTTGGTAAATTGGCCATTTGTTTTGTGTGGCAATGGCTAACACAATTATGACTGTGTCCATGCTTTCAACTTGTGCAAATGTTTCATTGAAATCAATTCCAGGTTGTTGTGTAAAACCTCTTGCAACTAGCCTTTCCTTGTGCTTCTCCACATTTCCTTCTCCATCTTGCTTGGTCTTATAAATCCACTTTACATTCATCACATCTGGTGTCATTTCATCATCGACGTTTCGAATCTGAATCATGATTCATCATCAGGACTAATCGTCGAATGAGAGCTAGCTGATCTTCGTCAATTAATACTTTAGATGCAAGACAATTTTTAATTTAAAAATTATTAACTAAGTCGACTATCCTAATTTCAGAATTAGGTGGTTATTTATTTATTATTTTAATTTTTAGGTTTTAGTCATAACGATTTATTAGAATGATTGAATATGAGTATTATTTGTTTGGGATTAGGATTATCAAGTAAGTTAAAGAGTTAATAACTAGTGTGTATAAGTATATAAAAATCTAGGTTGTAGGAGGCTTTTAATTATTTATTTATTTAGGGTTTTAGGTAATTAGGTTTTTATGGTAATTAATTATTTAAAAGTGTTAATATAATAATAATAATAATCTATTTTTAAGGTCACGGCCAAGCCACACCAAATTGGTGTATGAGACCCCCTTGTTTGTGGGACAAGGCACCCCCCTCCGCCGAGCGATTTGATTGGTAAAGTCTACGGAGGTATACATACCCACCCCCCCTATGGAGGTATATATGTAGTAGGGTTATTTGTGATTATTTTTAATGTGATTAGGATATTAATATCATATGATTACATATGTATGTTAATATTGAAAATCAGTTAAATTAATAAGTCAATAATTAGTAATTTATAATTATTAAAACTTGATTGCTTAAAAACCCTAAATGACTAAAAACCTAGATTTATATACTTATTTACACACTATTATCAATATTCACACCTAGTTATAATATCCGCTCTTACGAAATAATTATTAATTATTGACTTATTAATTTAACTCATTTTCAATATTAACATACATATGTAATCATATGATATTGATATCCTAATCACATTAAAAATAATCACAAATAAACCTACTACATATATATTAACACTTTTAAATAATTAATTATGAGAGAAACCTAATTACCTAAAACCCTAAATAAATAAATAATTAAAAGCCTCCTACAACCTAGATTTTTATATACTTATACCATGGATGATTATAAGGATGGAAAAATATTTTGAAATTTAGAAACCTTGGCGAATCTTACTAATCCTTCATATGTCAACTATAAATGCTTGACAATATTTTTGTAAAAATATTCAAATTTATAAGTATTTTATATTTTTTTTATAAAATTTTGGCGATTTTTAAGGTAAAATAACTTTATCCTATAGAATTTGGGCGAATAATTTTTAAAATAACGAATCTCGTTTTTGGAAAAACCATGGAAAATTAGCCCATGAGCGAAATTTAGCCCCTAAAATCATCCCTAACTTATACACACTAGTTATTAACTCTTTAACTTACTTGATCATCCTAATCCCAAACAAATAATACTCATATTCAATCATTCTAATAAATCATTATGACTAAAACCTAAAAATAATAAATAATAAATAAATAACCTCATAATTCCGAAATTAGGATAGCCGACTTAGTCAATAATTTAGCTCTCATTCAGTGATTAGTCCTCATGATGAATCCTCATTCGGATTTGAAATGCCAATGACGAAATGACACCAACTGTGGATTATCAGAACAACATATCACATCCTTGTCTTCAGGCACATCTGCCAAATTCTATGTTTGCTTATTTTCTATGAACTTGATTTCTTCATCCATGGCTTGATCCCAAACATCATCATTGACAACTTCTTCAAAAGTTAATGGATCATCTATTTGTGAAAATAGAGAAAAAACTAAAAATGAATTTGTTTTGTCATCGTTATAGATGTCGTGCATATTTATCTTCTTTCTTGGTAAAAAACTTGCTAATGTTGGACCTATAGATGTATAAATACTTGGACTACTTAATCGAGTGTGTTGTGCTCTAGGTGTGGACTGCGCACATGCTGATCTCACTGGAGTAGTTTGTTGTGGGATTTGTGTCACAATTGTATAAGGAATTGCACACTGACTTATACATGGTGTTTGAATCACCTCTTCTTTCATGTCTTCATGCTCTATAACATCAATAATTTTGATTGTCTTTTTTATGCTTCCATCCCATGCTTCATTTTCCACAAACTGAACATCACAACTGATTATGACTTTTCTTGCAACAGGGTCATACAACTTGTATGATTTTGTATCTTCAAAGTATGCAACAAATATACATTTGTGTCATTTGTTATCTAGATTCTTTCTCAGCTCACCTGTAACATATGTATATGCGATAGAACAAAAAACTTTTAAGTGCGCCACATTATGCTTGATACATGTCCAGGCTTCTTGAAGAACTTTGTTTTTCACACTCATTGTTGGACATCTGTTCATGATGTATACTGCATTTTCTATTGCTTCAACCCAATATTCATTTGACAAATGTTTGGCTACCAACATATTGCACGCCATTTCCATGATGGTTCTGTTCTTTCTTTCTGGGACACCATTATGATGTGGTGTATACCAAACACTGGATTTCTTGTAGATGCCATGAACTTTACAAAAGTTCTAAAACACTCTTGAAACACATTCTCCTCCTCTATCAATTCTTAGAAACTTGATGTAATAATCACTCTGCTTCTCCACAAGTGATTTGAACTGCTGAAAACAACCAACTGCGTCACATTTATGTTTTAAGAAATAAATCCATGTGTTTCTTAAGAAATATTCAATAAATTTCAAAAAATATGTACTGCCTCCTAGAGATGGTGTTTGCATTGGTCCACAATTGTATGTGTACAATTTCTAGTGGATCTTTTTCTCTATATGACTTTCCAACTGGTGATGGCTCTCTATGTTTCTTTCAAAAAATATAACCTTCACATATTCTTTCTGGTTTTTTATTCAATAGCAAACCTTTTTCCATATCCTTTGTGTGTAACAAATTCAAACATCGAATGTTTGAATGTCCAAATACGAAATTCCATAGCTAAGAATCATCTTGTACTTATAATTGGAATATTGCTTGCATCTCTGTGCCAATTTCTCCTTTATTGATATTGTGCGCACTATTTTCTTCATTCGAACTACACACACTTTATCTTGTAAATTCATTGTCTAACTTCACATATTTTTCTTTACCAACAACCTATAGTGTAATTTTGTTCATAGTTGGCTTCAATGTCAATGGGAACATTTTGTTACTTGTCATCTGAATTCTTGCAATAAGTTGATTGCTTGGATATCTATCCATAATCACATAATGATTATCTTCCATATAGATTATGCATCCTTTCTGTAACAATTGTCCTGTACTCATCAAATTATGCTTCAGACCAAAAACATAATAAACATCGGACATAACATTTTATTCTCCTTGTTTAGTTAAAATGTTTATACTTTTGTTTCCTAAGATGGTGACTTGGATATCTGTTCCAAGCATAAATTTAGTTTGGAATGACTTATCCAAACTAGAAAACAATTCTATGTTTTTTGTCATATGATTAATGCAACCTTAATCTAGATACCATATTTCACATGGACTTTCTTGAGAAACATTGCATTCAACTAGTGATACTATAGGAATTTCTTCAACGCACTTCATAAACATAGCATTGGAGGGACTAGTTGAATTGTTTGTCTGATCTTGACCTTGCTTGTTCTAATTATACTGCCTCTTTCTACATTCATATGCATAATGTCCATACTTTTTACAGTAATGGCACTAGCTCTTTGATTTATCAGTTCTATTATTTTGAGTTTGTTCTCTTCCACCAGTATTTCCAGGACTACCACTGTGCCCACCTATGAAAAAAATTCTTCCTCTGCCTCTAGAGCTAGCTCTCCCCCTTCATCTTCCACGACTTATAGATGATCATGTGGAAAATGCATTCACTAATGACATATTTGACCTATTCAATTAGTTTTCATGATTAATGAGGGAAGCTTCCATTTCATGTAGAATAAAATGACTCAGATCTTTGTTTTCTTCTAGAGTCACAAGAAGAGTATCAAATTTAGGAGGAAGACTCCTAAGTAGCTTCTCAACAATTGTTTCATCTTCTATGGTTTCACCATGAGACATAACCTGATTTATCAGGCCAATAACATGGGTGTAAAATGAATCTACTGAATATATATCTTTCATTGACAAAGTTTCAAAATCTCTTCTAGGTATTTGTAGTTTTGAAGTCTTGACTTTGTCCATACCTCGATAAGAGGTTTGTAATTTGTTCCATTCTTCCTTGGCTTTCTTTTTTGATGCAACTTTTGGGAGTATGCTCTCATGGCTTGATATATGTAAAACATTGTATTTCCATCATTCTTCCTTCCATCTTTCAAACCAGCCTTCTCATCTTGTCACAGGGAATTCAACGATGTCCAATCTGTTGGTTCCACATAGCCATTCTCGACTATCTCCTATACATATTGACCCCAAAATAGTTTCTTCATGGTCAAGAACCATAACTCATAATACTTTCGTGCAAAAGTGGGAGGTTGCAGATTTGAAGTAGAAGCCATAATTTTTCTTTCAACAAAGGTGTTGCTCTTGAAACTTGTTCTGATAACCTGCTTTGATATAACCTACTCTGATCAACCTACTTTGATACCAGATCTCGGATCTACAACACGCAAACAAACTCCATTCAACGCAGTTACAAATATTGTGCGACACAAAACTTTGTGACCTAATTCTTAGGACTTACCACGTAGTGCACATATTGCATAGTATACTACACATTGGGAGAAAACACTTAATAAAACGATTTCTTGACATGGAAACAACACAATACTATACCACAATACTATACTTATCAAATAAACTCATAAATACTTATGAATTTGATAAGACACAAAATAGTTGATATACAATAAACTTCGGCTCCAATGACTTGTTAACTATTTATAGAACTTGCAAGACACATTGAGAGGTTGAGCTCCGAGACATCTTCGACTCCTCATAGTTGGTGTTGTTGCTATTGAGTCTCTTCTCTCTATTTTGTCTATTATCGACTTCCTACAAAGTCGAACATATATAGATAAGACTGGGACTTTGACAACTTGTTCACTAGACAATTACCATGGTACTTTGATATGCCAAAGGGAGCTCAATACTAATATGATATATTCAAAGCGTGATAATTTTGTTGGTAAAATCATTCTCAGAAATTGAAATTGCAAAGACTGTGCTTGTTGAAAATATATCAATAAATAAAATATGTAAATATAAATTAAATTTAAAAATAAAGTATTAAATAACTATATATTTTTGGTGGTGTGCTGTTATTATTATTATTTTGAGATAAATGCACTTCTTCTAGTTTAAAAATAAATTTAACTTAAATCCATCATTAAAAAATTAAGATAAATAAACTAGCATAGTAGCAAACTAGTAGTTGGTGGACTGTTTAAAAGTTTAGGAATTTACATTACTCTAGCTAGAAATTGACAATATGAAAGGGTTGGAATTAAAATGGTCACACAGTAAATTTTTAATCATATTAAATAAATGTTAAAAATTAAACAAGTTAACTTAAACCCTCAAAAATACAAAAAAGGTATAAATATAAATTTTCATTCATTGATTTGAAAAGACTAATATGCCAACATCTTACATTTTAAACTCTAAAATAAAATTATTTTTTATAATCTCGATTCTCGGTAAAGCTTGCTAGAAATTCGTACACCACTTAGTTAAGAATCTGGAGCGATATCGTGACCTTCAGTAATCCATAGAGTGCAGGGGCACTATTACGATGCCTATTAGTCCATCTGAAATTTTATATAATTAAACGGAGTTAACGAAACTCTGTACACCTTATGATACATTTATTCACAGAACAAAAATTACAATATATAGATAATGTTTACGATTAGAGAGGTTATCATGTCTTTTCGTCTTCCACCATCTTCTTGTGATCGCAGTTTTCCAAAGCCCGCAACGGCGGATCTGCAATACTTTTCCAAAATCCACAATCCAATCTATCTGCTGCAGTCTTTTCTAGCGTAACACCGGGTCTTTATTAACGTAAATTGCTGCAACCTATCATTGCAGGTCTGAATGTCAATCTGTTCCCTTAAATATACTCTTGTGGTAGATGAGAATACAGATTTCAGGGGCATTGAAAAAATGAGTTATATATAGCTCAGCAGCTGCCGACTGCAGAGGCCTTACGTTTCAAGCCCGGAGGCTGTAAAACCCTACGGATTTCTCCGCAAGGAGCTGCCCACTACAAAGGCTTTACGTTTCAAGCCCGGAGCCTGTATAACCCTACGGATTTCTCTGCACGGATGTGGGAGAAGAGGTATTGAACCCTTGCCCAACAATATTTCCTTGACGTTCGATGAAACGGAGAATGTGCTCGAACAGAAGCTCGTCGCAAGGAAGGACAAGTCCGCCCAGTTGGATGTAGCCGAACTCCTCTTCGGCCTGGTCGAGCAGTGTCCTAAACATGGGGTGGTTCAAGTACGCAACCCGGATCACAAACCGCCTACTACACTGCTGCCCAACGTAGACCGGCAGGTGTCCCGGAGGCACGTCGGGCGGGATGGCCGACTGCGACCGGCGATAACCCTTGTTCGACTTCTTCATCCGGACAACATCAACATGCCTGTCGTCAGAAACATAACAGACTCTACACGACCACGACGAAAGCAGCCTGCAGGCCACAGCCTGCACGCCGTCGCAGGCGCTGGCCAGTTTGCGACATTTTCTCACAATCTGCCTCAGCCCCGCGACTTGTCCGATCTTGAAGCATTTACCAACACCGTTCATGGCCAATGTTGATTACAATACGAAATCGACCTTACCTTAATCAAAATCTCTCCGTTACTTGCAGGAACCCTAATCTTGCTCCAACAAGGGCAAGAAGAAACAGAAAAACATCGAATATATACAACCTATCAATAGAATGGGGCAGTCCATCGGCGGGCTGCGCGATAAAGAATAGTTTTGCTGTGCAGAAAATCCTTTTTCAGAAGAGCGGCTTCTGCATCTATGAAAGACCGCAACTGCTCAGCAGAATGTGTGGCAGGGGCGTTATTTATGATGCAGAGGAGGTCAGAGATTCGGGATAATAATCACCTTGACACAGAATTCAAAGATCCGACTGACCCACAAGCCATTATTAGTCCCTGATACAATACTTTTCGTTTTCTAGTCAAAAGACTGTATTATTAGTAACTGATGAGAATATCTTTTGTTATCTTTGCTGCTCAACGCTAAGTATTGGAATTAAAAAGTATATTGATTATTTTTAGGTCGAAAGGCTACACTTATTGATCATGGGCATATTTAATAGGTTTTTAGTACTTAATCAGTTTTGTATGGACAAGATTAAATATTGATGAAATATTCTTAGTAGTCCCAATAAATCAATGGTTATGATTTCAACCACTAACTTCATCACTATTATAAAGATATCAGTTTACATGTTAATTTTTTACTTTTACTTAATCATATTTAAAATTTACTATGGTGGCTAGCTTATTGCCACTTATCAGTGATTAGGGTTTTATTTTCTAGGCCAACCTAAACCTTTGGCCTTCACCAGCCACATTCTGGACACACTGCCTCCTTCCAGCCAACTCCTTCCGACTCCTTCCGTCCACCTCTGGGCCTTTTCTCTTTCCAAGCGTTTCAGGTTTTGCAAGTCGTCCTTTCGACTTTCACAAGCTACGAATTTATTGCTGTATCAATTCCTTAAAAATAGTAAATGTGACCTTTTTTTAGTTGTCAAAATTTATTTTAAGAGGAAAGTTGGTTTATATTTAAGCAACAATTTAAATCTTTTATTTTTTTGAGTTTTTTTGGTGACTTTTTTAGTTTCATTTTGCTTGAAATCAGGTGATGAATGGTTGGATCTGCAGATTTGAGTGGTTAAGTTTGTAGAATGGGAGTGTTCCATGAGCTTTTCATCAGGCTGAATCCATTTATGCATTCAGAAATGCACTATAAACAACAGAAAATAGCTATTTTGTAAATTTCCCAAAAAAACTCAGAAGGTAGAAAGTTTAGCCAACACCTATATTTAATTGGATAAAAGGATTGTGATGGTTCTATATTAGTTGTGCTGTAATATTTAAACCACCTCATGGAATTTTTAATTGACCAAATGTTATATTTAGCCACGATATACATTTCCATGAATCAATATTTTTTGTTATTCAAAATTCATTTCTGAATGCATAAATAAATTCAATATGTTGAAAAACCTTGAAACACTTGGATTATGCAAAAATAATCACTTTAATCTATAAATCTAACAATTTTTCACCAAATTACTAAAAATGTCCCAAAAAATTCCTTCCTAAAAAATTTAACTAAAAGATTTAACATAAGATAAGGCTTTTTAATACAATGCACTGAGCCGTGTGGATTAGATGTTTAGTGAAATCTTATGAAACTGTCTAAAAGAGACAGCACATATTGCTTAATTCTTGTACTATAAGAGACCATAAAATAAGTGAATTTTCTGCTTCCTTTCCGTAATGCTATAAGAAATTCAGAGACTTGACATCTTGCTTATTTCCCAGGAATACTGCAGGGAATACTGGGTTAATAGCTTTGCTTTACACAGGCCTTAAAGAAAATAGGGAATAGGATAGGACGGCACTGCTTTGCATCCACGGATCTCCTATTTCCCACTTTGGTTAAAATACCGAAAGAATAATTGTACGAGTCTTCTGAAAGGCCTCTGAAAAAACTTGCAGATTATTCATTCTACTATCTTCAAAGAAAAACAACAAATTTACAAGTAGTATTTTCCTTCAACTTTGAAGAAAACAAGTAGATCACTGTTAAGGTAGTTGTTTTTTTTTTTTTTTAGTATTTCAATAATAGTTCGTCAAAACAATTGATTTCACAGCAGTGCAGTGTATGTTGCAAAGCCAAACCAAAAAAATATTTTCCTTTTGAATTTAGTAGGTAGTTTATTTTCCGTGCTTCCTAAAGGAAAATGCTTTCGGCGAGCTTTCGGGAGCACCGTTGATACTGCCGCATGATTCGGATGGGACAAATCTTTAACTGTAGCGTTTGCTTTAATGGATTTTACTTGTGCGGTATCATTTCTGCGTGGGATTACGCCGTTGCCGTCAAACATTTTCAAAGAGTGGAGGAAGTTCGTTTTTTTTCGCAGCGGATAAACGATGAGTAGAGATCTGACTGTTTCATTTTGAATGGGTAGGACTTGGAAATAAAAGAGCAGTTGATAGTTATGTAGATTAACTCTACATCTTAGTTTGTACATTTTATTTTTCTGGTGTTTGTTGTAACTGCTTAAGTAGAATCAGTTACTATATAATGATGTAATTAGTTTTCATTCAATAAATTTTGAGCATAGTCTCACCAGTGTGGTTTTTTCATAATTCTAATTTCATTTCAGAATTATGTTGGAGATTTGAAAGAACCAGCTCCCTGAAACGAGATCCAAAAGCAAGATCTCGAATTGATTTAGAAAAATCATCAATACCCGCTATGCAGTGTTAGAGGAGTGCCGATTCCCCCAGAGTTGTGAAATTAGAAGAGCGCCCACGCCCCCACACTTATGAAATTAAAAAATTAAGACTCCTCGCACTCCCTGTCTATCCATCTGAGAGCGCTAGGGCACTAGCGCTCCCCCTCTCTCTCCTAAAGTGTTGCACGCTCAGACCCGCGCTCCCCGTGCCATATTAATGGAGCGATAGCGCTCCCTTTCGTGAGTCCAAAGAGCGCCGACCATGTATCCCCTAATTTTCTGAAAATTGTGAAAGCGTGAGTGAAGGGAAGCAGACTGGGATCCGTGACTGTGCGATTGTGTATTGGTCCGCCATGCAAAGAGAAGACTCCTCGAGATTTTATAAGGTATAAATCCTTGACTCCTTGAGATTTTTCTGAGGTAAAATCATGACCAATCTGAGGTTCGAATCACACTCCAAGAAGATTTTTTCTGGATCTGTAGAAGCTTAACGCGGGGTTTACGTTAAGCATTTATCAAATCCAAACTGTTATTTATGAAAGAAGAAGCGCGCTATTAAAGTAGAAAGGAGGCACGATTTTGTTGGTCAAAGGAGACCTCTCCTCCTAGCGGAAGATCACTTGTGTTGGGCATCGATCATTTGTTTCCAAAATTTGTTCTTCCTCAAGCTATTTCTTCAAGATTTTTTGAATGTTAATAATTCGTGAGGATCACGTGTTGCAGAGAGTAAAACATCTTTGAATCTGCAATTTTAACTGGAGATCGAAGAGGCTGAGACTTGCGTGCGTAAATCAGGAGATCCATTGGAGAGTCTAGGTAGAGTTAGATCGGTGGATCCAAAGGCAGAGAAACGGATTGCTCAGCAAAAGGAGGAAATTGATGAAAGTTGCATATTCTTTGTGATTCACCGCCTTCAAAATTGAAATGCGTTTGGTGATACAAGGATCCATTGTATGGTTGGACGAGCAGATACTTGCAGAGATGGTGAATCCTCTGGTAGAGACCTACCTCAATGAAACCAACAAATTAGATGGCTCGAATTTTATAAATTGGAAATTCAAGATGCAGACCTTGATGGAAGGGTACGGTGTTTGGACCATTGCAAAGGGAGATGAAGCGAAACCTGATGCAGCTGCAGGTGCGACAACAACATAGATCCAAGATTGGGATAAGCGTAAAAACAAGGCCAAGGTATTGTTGCGTATGTCTCTTTAAGATAGCGTAATTCCACATATTAGAGAAGCTAAAACTTTTGTTGAAATGTGGACAACGCTTAAAGCCTTGTATAAAACTAGCAATACGAATCACATTTTGTTTATAAAAACTAAATTGCTAGGCATTAAGATGGATGGAAATGAGTCTGTTAGTTCTTTTTTGGGTCGTATTAAAGAGGTGAAAGACAAGCTAAGATATATAGGAGAAACAGTTTCCAACACTGATCTTGTCACTATTACCTTAAATGGTATGTTAGAAGATTATCAGATGTTCATAATAGGTCTCGCAGCAAGGGAGAAACCTCTTACTTTTGAAGAATTTATAGGAATTTTGCTGCAAGAGGAAGAGAGGCGCGGGAATCTGAAGCCTCAAAATACAGATTTGGAACGTTGGTCAAATAAGAAATCCTCGAGAGGGGGATCAGGAGAAAGAGGCAGAGGAGGTCGTTCATCGTAGAGAAGACAATCCCCAAGGCCGAATCAAGGTATGCCCTCTAACAGGAATGAGTCAAAGAGTTGTTTTTATTATGGTCGACCTGGACATCTCATTAAATACTGTCATAAGAAGAAGAGTGATCAGGCTAGGAATAAACCTAGAAAACATACAGGTCATTATGCAGAAGAATCTTCAAATCATGATCTCATATTGTTTAATTCTTTTGACGATATTGATAAACCCCCAAATTTTGATTCATGAGATCTTAGACTGTTTGTGTCCAATGCTGCTTTATCTGCTGAAATGGATGATAGTGATGCTTGTTTTGTGGATTCTGGAGCATCAGTACATATGACATGTAATAAGTTGTGGTGCATATGACATGTAATAAGTTGAGGTGCATTTTACTTTCTGTTATTTATTGATGTTTTCATGAGATACACATGGGTTTATTTTCTTAGAAGAAAAAGTGATGTTTTCGAGTACTTCAAGGAATTCAGAACCATCATGGAAAAGAAGATAGAAAAATCCATCAAAATCCTCCGTTCAGATCAAGGGGGAGAGTATAAATCAGGGGACTTCATCAAATATTGCAAAGATATTTGAATAGTACAATAGTTTATAGTATACCCCACACTTCACGGTAGAATGAAGTCGCTGAAAGGAAAAAAAAAAACTCTGGTAGAGTGTGCACGAAGTATGATGAAAGGTAATAATCTCTCAAATACATTTTGGGTTGAAGCCATAAATACTGCAGTTTACTTAAAAAACATAAGTCCAACAATGTGTCTTGATAATATTACTCATTTCAAAGCCTTGTATGGTTCCAAACCTGCAGTTCACAATTTGAAAGTATTTGGGTGTAAGGATTTTGCACATATTCCAAAGGAGAATATGAAGAAATTGGATGCTAAAGCCATTAAATGTATTTTCATAGGGTATTGTTCTGAATTCAAGGCATACAAACTATTTGATCCTTCTACTCATAAGGTATTTGTGAGTCGGGGTGTACTTTTCCATGAGCGGGAAGCAGGAAATCATGACGTCAGTAGTGATGAGGAATGTCATAGACTTCTTGATAAAGGAGTTAAAGAAGAGCAACAGAAACCATCACAACAACAACCACCACAACAACAACCACAACCACAACAACAACAGTAGTAGAAAGGAATCAGTGATAGTGATATGGACACTTCAAGCCGTCAGAGTTCACCTAGTGGACAGATCTTCATAAAGTGGGGAGGAAAATAATCAGTTGAGAAGATCTTCACGACAAGTTTGGCTCCCTGAGAGGTATACAGACTATTCCCTAATGAGCAACATTTAAAATGTCATAAAACCCATGAGTTTTGATGAATCCAATGAACATGATGAATGGCGAAATGCAATGGAGTAAGAGTATGAATCTATAATGAAAAAAAATACATGGAATTGACTGAATTGCCTAAACATAAAAAGCTTATAGGATGCAAATGGATATAAAAACCCAAGTTTAAATCAGATGGCAGTATAGACAAATATAAGGCTAGAATGGTGGCAAAGGGGTATTAAGAAACATAAGGTATTGATTATGCTGAAACATTTGCACCAATAGCTAAATTAAATACTATCAGATTGTTAATTGTAGAGACCCAGCTTAATTAAATACAAAATTTTAATTCAATTAACATATAATTGCCTTCTCATACGTAAATTATTCATTCACATCATAAGCATAAATATTCTGCATAAGTTAAAATCTATCTACAACATGGAAATAACTCAACAATTCACAATAAAATACTTGCTTCTGATGTTAATTCTCGTCGATATGGCTGTCCCTTCCCTGCTGCCTTGTTGTTGTCTTGCCTAGCCTGATGCACTGACCAACACTTCCCAAACCGACTATCCTCCCAGCCAGCTAGGAGCAGCCTGTCTGACTCCCTAGCTCCAGGAAACCGAAAGGAATCCTGGCCCCTGTGCCCAAAACCCCTAGCAACCCGGTGCCCCCTGCAATGATACTCACAGTCTGCAGAACTCTCCCACAGAACCAAAAAAACCAAGCCAAGAAACCAGTTCCCTCGTCTCCCTCCAAAATGCTTCCTCCCAAAATAAAAAATCCTCCTCCCAAAAGAATGTCTCCCATCGTAAGACTCTCCCCGTCATATTCCCCCTTCATCGACTCTTCCTTTCATTAATTTCCTTATCCATTTATTTATTATCTTACCCCCTTGTATTTATTATCTTATCTTATCTTATCTTTACATTTAATGTCCTATCCCCTCCCGTATACATAAGTCTTAATAGATTAAATTATTAACCCCATTAATTCTTTACTCACATAATTAAAGAGTCGATTAATAATTAATTAACCATTGACAGTTATGAACAAATAATTAATGATAATTAATTAGTTAATACTATATAAGAAATAATTATTTTTAGCTAACATCTTAGGACAATCAGATTATCAATTAATTATAATTAATAATCTTATACATTTATTTAAGCAGGGTTGTTACATACACCCACCCTTCAGGAAACTTTGTCTCGGAGTTAAGGTATCTTATGGTACAAAGGAAAAGAAATATGGTTCACACATTCATAACAAGTAACTGACATTATCAGTAAGTAAGTCAAGAAAATTCATACATACTAGTGTATATGTACAATAAATGCATGTGTATCTAGTACATACAAGTCTTGTGCATGTACTAATAATCAAAACTATCATCTTTTAGTAATTTATGTATGCATCCAGTCCAGTCAGCAAGATTAGTCTTTTATAAAAGACAACAAACCAATCATTTGTTTGAGAAATCCTTTATTTACTATTATCCAGTTCAACGATTTTATTTTAAACAATTGTGGTTTAATTACGTAATTGTGAATATTCATATATACACATTTCTCTCTTTTTTTTTGAAGGGAAAACATTAAATTCCACCATCAGACAAATCTCCATACTCTCTCAACTATTTCTACTCATCCTTCTTCCCTAACCTACTTCCATGTCCATTCCTATCCTTCCTTTGCTGGACTATCTTGGAGCGTCAACTATATTGACCTAACTCCAAATAGAACCTGTAAGCGGAAGTGTCACTATCTTGACCAAGCTTCCCCAGCAGGCATCTGACAGTCATCATCACACGTCTTGGGGAGCGTGAACTAACACTGTCCTCCCATAACTTCATGTTTCAGAGGATACACGGTGGGAAATGCCTCCACCCCTCCTAACAGGACTAGGGTCCACACCCTACAATAGAGGATACATGGTGGAAAATGCCTCCACCCCTCCGTACAGGACTAGGGTCCACACCCTACAATGGAATATATAGTGGCATTGTGCTGTTGGGGGTTTTGTAATTGTTTATTCGGTTTTAGGCAGTCTCTTCACCTGAAATCCTGCATTGGTCCACATATCATAGCAATGCATCCAAACCAATATAATTTCACATACAATATTCATACCATAATGTTTCTTGGCTAGTTGTCATGATATCCACATTCATCATCATTATCCCTTGGCTATTTCATAGCCCATAACCTGTAGATTAGTCTGTAACATAAACTCATACATTTCTATGCATTATCATCATGTAATTGCATACTATCATCATTTCAATTTGGTATCCCTGTACCAATAAATTATCATCAAAGTTTTCCAGTTAGAAATACATCTCATAATATCCCATAATTCAATTTTGACACCCATTCATAAGATTATCATTTACCAAAATAGATTGCATCATACCCAACATCATTCTAATAGCATTTATCCTTCATAAAATTCACATTCTCACAATATGTCGCATCATATACATTATCATGAATATCATTTAATCAGTCATACAATTTACATTCTCATAGTAGATCGCATTATATACATCATCATCAATAACATTTAAACATTCATAAAAGTTCATACATTTTAAAGTTTAAGTGTATCATTTAATAGTTTCACTGTGACTAGAAAATAAAGTATATAGGTCTCAAGTAATCCTGGTTGTCTAAGTCAAACGGTGGTGTCACATACACCCTACCTTCGAGAAACATATTCTTGAGGTGGTCAAAAGTGAGGGATAGTTTCGTTGTAGTGTCTCCACGTCTTCTCAAGTAGCATATCCTGATCTATACTTGTTCCACTGGACCTTAACTTGGTCTACCGGATGATTCCTGAGTTGTCGGACTCTACGGTCCAATATGCGTAATGGTTCTACCATGAGGGTTTCCACGTCCGATACTTGCAATTCCTTCCAATTTAGTTTATGTGATTCATCAGCAACATGATGACGTAAAACAGATATATAAAATAAATTATGAGTTTTATGCAAGTGGGGTGGCAGTACGAGATGATAGGCAACGGGTCCAATTTTCTCTTGGATTCTGAACGGTCCTATAAATCGAGGTGACAACTTTGTCCCCTTCTCGAACCGTATGCTATTCTTATTAGGCCTCATACGAATGAAAACCTGGTCTCCCACTTCATAACTTCGGTCGGTCCGGTGTGCATCCGCATAACGTTTCTGCCTATCCCGTGCTTCCGTTAGTCTCTTCCTAATCTGAATCCCCTCTTCTTCCATCTCCTAAATCAATTCTGGCCCAACTGTTACTCGGTCTTCTAGTCTATTCTAACTCAATGGCGTTCTGCATGGCCTCCCATACAAAGCTTTGTAGGGTGGCATTCCGATGGAACTATGAAAACTGTTATTGTAGGAAAACTCTACCAAAGGTAAGTACTTCTCCCACTGGTTTTGATTATCCATGCCATACATCCCAAGAATGCCTTCCATGACTTTATTTACTCTCTCCGTTTGCCCATCTGTTTCAGGATGATAAGTTGTGCTTAAGTTCAATTGAGTCCCCAACACTGACTGTAAACTTGTCTAAAACCTAGAAGTGAATCTGGAGTCCCTATCTAAAATGATCTTCTTAGGTATCCCATGCAAACAGATTACCTCGCTTACAAACACACGTGCCACATCAGTGACATCGTAAGTGTCTCTAACTGGAATAAAATGAGCACTCTTGGTTAACTTATACATTATCACAAGAATGGCATTGTGTCTATGAGATGTGTGTAACGGCCCCTTCGTTACGTCTCTAAACAGCGAAGTACAATAGGAAATTTTTCTTTTCTTTTTAGTTTGGTTCCATGAAGAAATAAGGAATTAACCGCGTCACATAATTTATATTAATGCAAAACACATGACATCATAACTTAAAGTGACGCATGATCAAAATATAAACAAACTCTACAATATCATTGCTGAACGAAATTGTAATAGATAATGCCAAACCATCTCATCACATTCTCACCAATAACAATAATTTGCCGAATATAAAATGCTTTCTACCTTACCCATAAAAATCATACCTTGGCCACACGCCCGCTTCGGAGATGTCCCGCGCTCCGTGCCGCGTCCCGCGC
>ML777877.1:45530-65737 GCA_009831015.1 Picea engelmannii
CCCTTGATATACGAAATACCCAAAATCATACTCACTCAAAAATTTACTCCATCACATTTGCATGGCATTCAAATCTCTTTGAGTGAAGAGATGTTTTAAACCTTGATGGTCCGTTTTAAGCTCAAATTTTCGCCCCACAAGATAGTGCCTCCAAAGTTTCAGAGCTGGCATTACAACTGCCAACTCTAAATCATGAGTCACGTATGACTCTTCGTGTTTCTTCAACTTTTTTGATGCATAGGCTATCACTCCTCTATCCTGCATTAGCACAGCCCCCAACCCTTGCTTCGAGGCATTCGTGCAGACTGTGAAGTCCTTTTCCATATCCGACACTTGTAGAATAGGCGCACTAGTTAGTAACCTCTTAAGCTTAATGAATGCACTATCACACTCTTATGTCCATTCATACCTGACCCCCTTGCGTTGCAAGGTGGTAATGGGTTTCGCTATTTTTGAGAATCCTTCTACATATCTCCGGTAATAACCTGCTAGCCCCATGAAGCTTCTCACCTCATGGGAATTTTTCGGCACTGGCCACTCCATAATTGCCTTTACCTTTTCTGGGTCCACAGAGATTCCTTCGTCGGAAATGATATGACCTAAATAGTTAATCTCTTTCTGGAAGAAGGAACACTTTGACAACTTCCCATACAATTTGTTCTCTCTAAGGCAGGACAACACTAATCGTAAGTGTTCCTCATGTTCTCTTTCATTCTTGGAATAGATGAGGATGTCATCTAGAAAGACTTGTATAAAACGGTCTAAGTACTTATGGAATATGTTGTTCATGAGGCTCATGAATACTGCTGGCGCATTGGTCAATCCGAAAGGTACTACAACAAACTCGTAATTTCCAAACCGAGTTCGAAAGGCAGTTTTTTTTTTTTTTGGATATCACCTTCCTTAATCCTTAACTGATGATACCCTGATCGCAGATCGATCTTTGAGAATACTGTTGCTCCTTTCATCTGATCGAAAAGGTCATCTATTCGCGGCATTGGGTACCTATTTTTTTCACTGTAGCATGGTTCAAGTCCCTGTAGTCTATACATAGTTGTAAGGATCCATCCTTCTTCTTTACAAAAATTACTGGTGCACCCCAGGGTGAAACACTGGGCCTTATTAGCCCTAAGTCTAGTAACTCTTTCAACTGCATTTGAAACTCACAAAGTTTTGGTGCTGTCATCCGATACAGATTTTTGGAAATTGGTTCTGCACCAGGTTTTAGCTCAATGGTAAAATCAAGCTCCCTCTCAGGAGGTAACCCTGGTAACTCGTTCGAAAAAAAAAACATCCTTAAATTTTGACAATACCAGGTATTGATCCAATGAGGGTCGCTTCCTTTCATTCACTGCTTCCACTACATAAAGTCGGAACCCTTGCCTCAAGCATCTCTTAACCTTCATAGTTGATATAAAGCGTAATGAAACTTTTCTCTGTACACCCTGGATCTCTACTGGTCTTCCTTCATCATTGACACAAAGCACCCTCTTTGCGAAACAATCTACCAAAGCTCGGTGAGCTACTAACCAATCCATTCCAATGATTAGATCATACGCCCCGAGAGTAGTGACACATACCTTCAACCTGGTAGTACACACTCCCAAATCTACTATACCATCATCAACACTAGGTCCTACCGCTTGTTTTTCCCCCGAAGCCATCTCGACTTGTTTAAATTCATCGTGCTCGTGGGCTACCAACCCACTCTTTTCTATTGCAGATGGTGAAATGAAACTATCTGTCGCACCAGAATCAAACAAAATCTTATCATTGATATGATTTAGCGCACCTGATGATTCCACCACCGTGAATTGATGTTCTGTCTGGTGATTATTCACCGCTGTGTAAATCTGATGGCTGCCACTTGCTCTTCCCATCGGGGCCTTTCCTTCTCTATGCACAATCCTGATTGTAACTCTGGGCAGTCACACTGGTAGCGACGTCCTCCACGTCCCCAATAGGTAACACGGGATTGAACCTGCGCACGGTTCTGCGAGTGTCTTTGAAATGAGTTCCTTCCCCCGGAACCCCTGCCCCTATTAGTTCTTCCCTGAGATGGTCGTGGACCTGTCTGCGTCATTGGCGATGAACGAGATGCTGCACTCGCTGCCATTGAAATCCCTGCAGATACTCTCCTTGGCGCAACTCTGTTACCCTTAATCTATTTAAGTATATGACTTTATTTGTAAAGACTCATGAGGGTGCGTTGGTGTTAGTGCTCTTCTCAAGGCACTTCGCTTGGTGGGTGGTCTTGGGTTCAAAACCCATGGACCCTCTAATATATTAATTAACTTTTAATGTAGTTTAACTTTACAGTAAATTATAATTTAGGTTAATTTAAGGTAACCACTTAATTAACTTTTAATTAATTTAATTAAATTAACCTAATTTAGGGTAACCACTTAATTAACTTTAAATTAATTTAATTAAATTAATCCTAAATTATCTTTAAATTAATTTAATTTAGGTTAATTATCTTTAGACTAAAAAAAAATTAAACGAACACACACAATTTATAAAACATATTTTTTTTTAAATAAATAATAGAAGAAAATCAGAATAATTTAAAAACAAGTGTGGGCATGCATGGATTCCACGTGCCTGCCTTGCTTCCTCCAACGCCCCTCCCCCTATCTTAACCCTAACATTTTTCATCGTAACCCTAATTCCTCTTTTCCTCACTGTTTCCTCTTGCGAGGTCTCTGGTTACCTGGTCGGCTGCCATGGCCTCCTCTCATGGCTTCTCCTCCTCGTTTGTCAAGCATTTGGTTTCTGGAGTTGGTTGTTGGCTTGTATTGTTGCTTGGTGAATGATTTGTGTGCTGGTGTTCGACGCTTGTGCTTGGGTTAGTTTCAAATTTTCACAAAGGCTTCATCGTTGGCTCCTCCTGCTTGACAACTTGGTGTTCGGCACAGGGCCTTGTGTTAAATGGCAGGTGTTGGGCTATTTCCAGATAATATTAGGTCTTAGTTTTGTTTTTGTTTTTTTTAACTATTTTCTTAGTTTTTACCCATTCGCCACATACTGTCCAGATAATATTAGGACAGTACATTATATTCTAGGAATACTTCACAATGTCCTTGAAGCTATTTTCTTCAATGCATCCATGGAAGTCAAAATTTATTTGTTATACATCATTTTTCTCTCTTGGAGTTTTCTCTCTTTGCACCTGGGGAGCCCTACCATCTTGTTATCAAATATTTATCCTCCGCTGGAATTTTGCTCTCTCTCGACCTAGGTGGCCTTACCCTCTTTGCAGGAAGTCTTCCATACATTTATTCCCTAATACATTTTCTCCAACGACTATAGGAGGAAGATCCCACCCAAAGTAGTACTAACAGGTCACCTCTGTTCCTTGAGCTTTACTTTGCAAGGCACAGATAACTTTTCAATAGGCGTTGCCACCTCCAGGTAAAATATTGCAGTTGTTTCCACAGATTTCATTTGTTTTGAACATCTTTGTACTGTAAGGCTTTGTTGTCCAAATGCCTGCTGCGTATCCTTTTTTTTTGGCAAATTTCAGCAGCAAAACGGGGCTTCGTCCTGTCAAATTTGGTAAATTTTCGGTTTTTTTTTTTTTTTTAGGATGTTTTTCCGCAATCTTTGTTTGGTAGACCATTCGCATGGTCATGTTCATGTTGGAGAGGTTTCTCCATATTTGGCATTGTAGAGCTTGGGAATCACTATATTGAGCTCAATAAGAGTAATAAAATAGAAGGGTTGTCGAGTTCACAGTACTGAAGTATACTTATATATATATATATATATATATATATATATATATATATTGATTGGTAGCAGCTAGCATTGCTAGCAGTAAGTAATTCAGTCCCTTTGGAGTTTTCCTGAGCACCAAAAGTATATCGGTTCCTGTCACATAATGATTTGGCACCCAAGGTAGTAATCACCCATGGCGCTCGCACTAAGGATGAACGTCAAACAAAGTAGGGAAAATATAAATTTGCAAATATGATTGTCTTCCATGGATTGGACATATAGGCTTGATATTTAAATTGGTCAATATATCCAAACTATTCGATGGCCAGAGCTAGGAACAAAGCAAGTTATACTTCAGTTGTTCTAGATTTCTGTTTATAGTCCACCCAGAACACATTAGTTTAGTGTGTCATTACAATGTTTTAATAATGTTTCTCTATGATCTCTTTTGTTTTACTCCTTAATTCAGTAAAATTAAATTATGGATAGAGCAGTTGCTACAGTGTATGGATGTGGCTTGGTCAGCTATCTTGTGCTTGAGATGTGAATATAGTTGTACAGTGGAAATTGCAGGAGTGTGTTCCCTGGGTTCAACCTTCTCTCCATAGCATCTCTTTTCGTCTTGTAGGGTTGTGATTATATACTTCATATAGCATACTAGCATCCTTTCACCTCACGGGTCATGATTATCTACTTCATAGCATACAAGCAAACCAGTCTCATATTTTTCTTCCAACTAAGGACCTTGTCTGGGTACAACAAATGGTGTACAAGTCAAGTTCTCGAGTTGATTTGAATGTGTAATATACTAATCGCCTTTCTTTTAAGTTTTTCCATACAACAACAGGATATAAGATGATTTCAGAATCCCATAGTTCGTTTTACTATTGTGGGACCTACTGGAAAAATCTAATGTTCCATTTCGCAAGGAATTAATAAATTGCCCAGGTCCAAGGTCCATCCATACAATTTCACTCTGCTAGAATCTTAGGTAGTCAGTCGCTTCTCATAAAGTTATAGCATAATAATTTTCAACCCTATCCATATTAAATTCATGAGGAGAAGAAGCAACAACTGACAAAGATTTAGATGAATCAAGCAATCAAAATTCTTCGTCCTCACCTTTCCCTTCTCCTGTTTGATGTAACCTCTGAGTCCAGGAATCAGCCTGATGTTATTCATGAGGATAATTAAAAAGGATCGCTTGAATCCATTGTCCTGGGCCAATTGGAGGAAGAGATGAATGATCCTGCCCACCACAAGGCTCAAGAGAGAGGCAACAAAGGGAAATATGACCAGTATGACGGGCTCGTACTGCCTCAAGGTGTCGTTGGCAGATGCACGAAGTCCACAAATCCATTCGCCTATGGCCTTCTCCACCAATCCCCACTCTCTCTCGTTCAATTGATCGATCGATATAGGAAGGAAATAATGAATGTGCTCCTGGTGAAAAATGCTTGAATGTGGCAATGTTGAGAAATGCTTAATTTTTGCGTTTGTCCTATATCTAAGGTGAAACAACATTCTGTGATACGTGTTGCAACTATGATATATAAATATGATAGATATTGAGATCAAATTTACACTAAAGCGTGTTTGTTCTTGTAAAATACACACTAAAGCTTCCCATTATTGAGATCCTTAGACGATAGCTCACGACCTGTGTTTCTGATAGTTTTGTAAAGCATTGGTAATCGTGGCATTGGATCAAATGGAATATGATCAATGCATGTCCATTCATGTTCACTGTGTCCATTCATGTTCACTGTGTTATGCTCAAAACTGAAGGAATTGATTTTTCTGGAGAAAGGTTTTTCATGACTGATGACTATTTGAAGATGATGTGGAGGAGAATCGATTTTCTGAGGACTGTTCTTGAGATTCGTTATAATTTTTTTTTTACAGTACATCTCTTACTTTGTCAATTTTATTCTACTCTTTTTTCCATTATAATATATTCTACACATTTCTAATTGTCTGGTTTGATGAATCAAACACACACACACACACACACACACACACACACACACACACACACACACACATATATATATATATATATATATATATATATATATAGATGTTGAGATATTTTGGCTAATTTTCTCTCATGGGTATTTCTATATTCTTTCATATTTAAGAATATATATATATATTTTTTTTAACCTAATACTCTTTAGTCTTTGTACTTCTTACTTCTTGCAGGAGGTCAAGACCCTTATAGGCGTGAAGGTGACTTGAATAAGTGGAGAGAGACTTGACACTATGGGGAATTTCTTACATATTTCTCCTTCTTTTATATTCAGGGTTTTCTTAAGGTTTCAATGTTACTTGGCTTACAGGGTAGGTAGGTAAGTAGGTAGGTAGGCCCTTGGTTCCAAATTTTGAACCAGGGCTCTGATACCATGTGTAGAGACCCAGCTTAATTAAATACAAAATTTTAATTCAATTAACATATAATTGCCTTCTCATACGTAAATTATTCATTCACATCATAAGCATAAATATTATGCATAAGTTAAAATCTATCTACAGCATGGAAATAACTCAACAATTCATAATAAAATACATGCTTCTGATGCTAATTCCCGTCAATATGGTTGTCCCTTCCCTGCTACCTTGCTGTTGTCTTGCCTAGTCTGATGCACTGACCAACACTGCCCAAACCGACTATCCTCCCAGCCAGCTAGGAATAGCCTGTCCGGCTCCCTAGCTCCAAGAAACCGAAAGGAATCCTGACCCCCATGCCCAAAACCCCTAGCAACCAGGTGCCCCCTACAATGATACTCATAGTCTGCAGAACTCTCCCACAGAACCAGAAGAACCAAGCCAAGAAACCAGTTCTCTCGTCCCCCTCCAAAATGCTTCCTCCCAAAATAAAAAATCCTCCTCCCAAAAGAATGCCTCCCATCGTAAGACTCTCCTCGTCATATTTCGCCTTCACCGACTCTTCCTTTCATTAATTTCCTTATCCATTTATTTATTATCTTATCCCCTTGTATTTATTATCTTATCTTATCTTATCTTTACATTTAATGTCCTATGCCCTCCCATATGCGTAAGTCTTAATAGATTAAATTATTAACCCCATTAATTCTTTACTCACATAATTAAAGAGTCGATTAGTAATTAATTAACCATTGACAGTTATGAACAAATAATTAATGATAATTAATTAGTTAATATTATATAAGAAATAATTATTGTTTAGCTAACATCTTAGGACAATCAGATTATCAATTAATTATAATTAATAATCCTATACATTTATTTAAGCAGGGTTGTTACATTAATTACTTTAGCTACAAAGTACCATTGGAAGCTACACCAATTAGTTGTTAAATCTACATGTTTGAATGGTGAGTTAAAGGAGGTGGTTTACCTTACTCAACCTGAAGGGTTTGTGGAACATGGGCAAGAGAACTTAGTGTGTAAGTTAAAGAAAGCATTATATGGACTAAAATATGCACCTATGTCATGGTATGAGAAGATAGACTCTTTCTTTCTTCAACATGGTTTTATGAGGAGCAAGAGTGATCCAAATCTATATACCAAATTTGATGAGTAGGGGTATATAGTATTAATTTCCTTATATGTTGATGATTTAATAATTACAAGAAATGTAGAGAAATTAATTGATGAAATCAGGGAGCAATTATCACAAGTTTTTGAAATGAAAGAGCTTCGTGAGTTACATTACTGCCTAGGTCTTGAAGTTTGGAGAAATGCAGGCCAAAATTTTGTTTGTCAGAGTAAGTATGCCAGAGAAGTACTTAAGAGACTTAAAATGGATCAATGTAAATCTTCTATTGTCCCCATGCAACCGAATGCGAAACTTTCTTGTGATAATGGTTCGAAGGAGGTGAATGGCACTTTGTATAGACACATGGTGGGTAATTTGAATTATCTCACCACAACCAAACCTGATATTGCATATTTTGTGAGTGTGTTAAGCCAGTTTATGGAAAACCCTCAAGAAAGTCATTGGAATGCAACAAAGGCAGTACTCAAGAATCTAAAATGAACACTTGATTATGGTATTAAATATACTGATGCATCTGATGTTGATTTGATAGGTTACTGAGATTCTGATTGGGCTGGAAATCTGGATGATCGAAGATAAATCACTGGATATGTGTTTGGCATTGGATCTGGGGTGGTTTCATGGAGCAGTAGAAAACAACCTACAATATCTTTGTCTCTACTGAAGCAGAATATAGAGCCTTATGTGAAACAACTTGTGAATTTGTTTGGTTGAGAATATTTCTTTAAGATGTTGGAGAATAACAAAAGGAACCTACAATGATCAAATGTTCAATCAAGCTGGCGAATAATGCGATTTATCATGCAAGGATAAAGCATGTTGATGCTCAGTTTCATTTTGTTAGAGAAAAATTGCAGTCAAATGAATATCTCTTATGTATTGTAATACTTGTGAAAATACTACTGATATTTTCACTAAGCCTCTTGGAAAGGTTAAGTTTGATCTGTTTAGGGAGATGTTAGGTGTAGAATCCAATCCATTCTCCATCAAGGGGCATATTTGGAAATAATGGAGCAGTTGATAGTTACGTAGATGAGCTCTACATCTTAGTTAATGTAGATCCTATTTTCCTGGTGTTTGTTGTAACCGCCTAAGTAGAACCAGTTCCTATATAAAGATGTAATCACTCCCCATTCAATAATAGATTGTGAACGTAGTCTCACCAGTGTGGTTTTCTCATAATTCTAATTGTAGGAATGGGTAGGTAATTAACTGGTATTACGTTTTTGCTATTGCCTCTTCTTGTATGTGGATTTTCTGACTTCTACGTGAAAATTTCATTTTCCAATTACTTTTTCCTTTAGGAATTTGTTATTAATCGGTAAAAGTTGAGTGCAAGTGCTAATTAATAGGGTAGTTTTGATGTATTAGTTTTTGGATGTTACTCTACCTCTCAAGCCCATCCCCAAGACACTCATTCCAGAGCCATGACACTATCTAGACTTCATAGGCGTTGTCTAATTCTTTTACATTTTAGTTTTTTTCCTCGTAATTCGGCAAGATGAATCAGAATCACGATTTTATGTTGTTTAAATTATATTTTGGAATGCATAAAAGGATTCAACGTGTTGAAAAACCCTTAGAAAGCTTGCATTAAACATGATAAAGTCATAGAGCACTTGGATTAAATATAATTTATATCACCTGAAAAGAGCTAAAACTTAAAACACTTAGACTACGACTACTTCATATTGGGCATTGTCTAACTCTTCTACGTTTCATCTTTTTTAATCATAATCGACAACATGAATCTTCCCCAAATCAAGATTTTATGTTCTTTAAATTGCATTTTTGAATGTAGAAATGGATTCACCATGCCTAAAAAACCCATAGTGAACTTGGATTAAACAAAATTAACCACTCAAATCTGCAGATCCAACAATTTGTCCCACCCTCTAGAGAACTATCTTATCTTCCTATATCTATTCGTTATGGTTGTGGAGTTTACACATTTAAGACGAGCCATTCTTTTATAGTTTCTATCGGATCATGGTCTTATACACACTTCAATTATATAGAGGATTCATTTATGTGTAACATTTTTGTTTCCCTCAATTTTCTTAACATGTAACTCATGTTGGAAACTGGTGACAACGGATTTCTCTAGGATTAGGATTTTAGATCCTATAATCTAACGTTGGTTGTAACCAATAAGACCAAGTTAGGATATGGATGAGATTGCATTTAATAATCATTTTTCTTGTGTAATTTATAAATTTATGTAATCTCGTAGAGGCAGTGAGGGAGTGTGAGTGATTTGTTGTAATCTCCATGATCCGAATAATAAGATAACCAATGCCTTCTGCTTCATGGACGTACCCCAATGTTTATGTGAACCACACAAATATTTGTTTCTTTTAATTCTGTGTGACTATGCTTTGCTTCTAATATTCATGTTTCCGCATTTATAAATATAACAAATGGTATCAGAGCGTGAGGAGGCCACAGGTCATTCAAATTTCATGAGGAGGCTGCGCATCAGTCAAATTTGATGAGGAGGTTGCAGACTGGAAAGACTTTGCTGAAAATTTGAGGTTGTTTATTGTTCATTGAAGGACCTGCATGCTCAACAACACTGATAGTTGGAAGACTAGAAGGGAGCATTGTTTACAACTCAGCGCTGGCAGCTCCTAGTGAAGGGGAGCATTGTTTTCAGAAAATTCATTTCAGCGTTGGACTGTATAAGGGAAGGGAGAATCGATCCATGGTTTGAATGTTGATCTTATTTAAGAAATATTTATATGATTTTTCTTTGTGAAAAAGTTAAGGTATGAAGAATTTTGGGTTTTTCCAAATTAAATTTCCTTTTTTAAAAAACGTGAACAAGACAAGTCACGCAGAGGATATTTTAAAAGGTTTATTATATTTGGAATTAAATATAATATGTTACATGTAAAAGGTGGAGGATTTTAAAAAGGTGACTTTTATTTTTGTTATTTTAAATAAAAGGAGAGGTTAGTAAAAGGTTTTCTATTAAACTCTTTTATTAAACCTGTGGAGTTTATTCCATTATTCCTCCACATATTTTTTAAAGGGCCTTGGTTTTATAAGCATAAGATTTTTGGAATGTTTTCTTTCTATTAATGGAGAAAACTCACAGTGCTAAATTTAAAATCAATAAGTTCAATGGAAAGAACAATTTCGATATCTCGAAGGTTAAGATACATGATCTGCTCGTGCAACAAGGCGTGGTGAAGGAACTTTTGTGAAAAGAAAAGAAACCTGTGACCATAACAGATGAATACTAGGATGTGATCGATGCAAGAGCGCTAAGTGCCATACGCCTGTGTTTGGCCGATGGTGTTGTGTTCAACATTGTTGCGGAGAAGACAATAGTCGTTTTGTGGATGAAGCTAAAAAGCCTGTATATGATGAAATCCTTCATGAACATGATCTTCCAGAAAAGGAAATTGTATAGTTTGTGCACGAAGGAAGGTACGGAAATAGCTGATCATTTAAATACTTTTAATACTCTCTTAGTTCAGTTGACCAACATGGGAGTAAAATTCAATTTTGAAGACAAGGCAATTACATTATTGTGTTATTTGCCTGTGTCATGGGATCACTTTGTTACCTCTATTAGTTTCAGTTCAACAGAAAGTATTGATTTTGACGATGTTGTTGGAGCTTTACTGTTTGAGGAAACAAGGAAGAAATCCAATTTAGAAACCTCTACATCTGAGGCAATGGTGATCAGAGGAAGAACTAAAGAAAGAGGATAGGGTCAGAGGGATTTCTCTCCGTCAAAGTCAAAGGGAAAAAAGAGAAAGGTTAAGTGCTAGTTTTGTGGAAATTCGGGACACCTAAAGAAGGACTATTGGAAGCAACAAAAAGCCTCCAAAGACGAACCTCCAAAAGAAATGAAGGAAGCGAACGCAACTGAAACAGGTTCAGTGACAGGTCCAGGTATGACTGATGAAGTTTTATCAATAGTAGTGGTTCATGTCATGATCAACAATGGTTATTATATTCTGGTGCTTCAAATCACATGTGTCTTCATAGACACTGGTTTTTTACTTACCAATCTATAGATGATGGAATAGTTTACATGGGAAATGATATCTCATGTAAAGTTGTGGGAATTGGTAGCATTCAAATTAAGATGTTTGATGGAACTTTTAAAATACTAATTGATGTAAGACATGTACCTGAGATTAGGAAGAACATAAATTCTTTGGGAGTCTTAGATACTGGAGGATATAAAATTATTGTTCAAGGTGGAGTTATGAAAGTCTACAAAGGAATCCTACTGGTTATGAAAGTGAAGAAGGTTGGTAACATGTTTCCATTAGAAGGAAGAACTAAGTCAGATCATGCGACAAAGGTATCCGAGAATGACAGTGATTATGTTCGATTGTGGAATCAATGGCTTGGCCATATGAGCGAACAAGGATTGAAGGTATTATCTGACCACAAGTTACTTCATAGTCTAAAGTCTTTAAATTTAGATTTTTGCAAGCATTGTATTTATGGAAAACAAAATAGGAAAAAATTTAAAATCGGAAGACACGCCAGTGAAGGAATCCTTGACTATATCCATTCTAATGTTTGGGGACTAGCCCCTACTATTTCATATGGAGGATCATCATATTTTGTAAATTTTATAGATGATTTATATAGGAAGGTTTGGGTCTATATGTTGAAAGGAAAGGCTGATGTATTTACTATTTTCAAGCAGTTTAGAGATTTGGTGGAAAAGAGCACTGGTAGATCCATTAAATGTTTAATAACTGATAATGGTGGTGAATTTACGTCAATGGAACTTGAGAACTATTGAAAGGAGTTTGGTATTGATAGGCATAAAACCATTTCCTATACTCCTCATCAAAATGGAGTTGTTGAACACATGAATATGACTCTTCTAGAGAGAGCAAGGAGTATGCTTAGGAATGCTAACTTGAACATGAACTATGGGAAGAAGAAATAACTAAAACTTGTTATCTGATGAATCGATCACCATCAACAACAATAGAGTGAAAAATTCCTGAAGAGGTATGGACAGGTCACCCTTGTAATTATTGTAATCTTAAAGTTTTCGGTTGTGAAGCCTATGCTCTAATTCCGAAACATCAATGTTCTAAATTAGATCCAAAATGAAAAAAGGATTATCTTGTTGGATATGGTGATGGTATTAAGGGGTGCATGTTGTGGGATCCTACTGCCCACTAGATCACCATTAATAGAGATGTAATATTTGATGAATCATCTCTCATCAAATCAGATGTAGATGTTCAAATGAAATAGGAAGAAGTACCTAAGTATCAACATATTTAGTTTGAAACCAGTTCAAATACAGATGAAAGTGAACATGAACAAGTTTATGAAGATGTTCATGAAGAAGTTATTGCAGAGGAAGACATGATTGATGATAACAATCAATAGATTGTGGATGAGCCACAAACTTCCCTAAGGAGGTCTACACAGGTCAAAAATCCTCCAAGAAGTTATGATTATTTTGTTTCATTAGTTTCTTTAAGTACCAATGATGATGAACCTTTGTGCTATTAGAAAAATGTGAATGGTTCTAACAATGACATAGATGATTTTAGGGGCTAAATTTCGTTCATGGGCCAATTTTCCATGGTTTTTCCAAAAATGAGATTCGCTATTTTAAAAATGATTTGCCCAAATTCTATAGGATAAAATTATTTTACCTTAAAAATCACCAAAATTTTATAAAAACTATATCAAATCCTTATAAATTTGAATATTTTTACAAAAATATCGCCAAACATTTATAGTTGGCATATGAAGGATTAGTAAGATTCGCCAAGGTTTCTACATTTTAAAACAAATTTCCATCCTTAAAATCATCCCTAAACAATGATAAATGGAAAGAAGCAATGAAGGATGAAATGAAGGCATTAGAGAGGAATTCCACATGGGACCTGGTAGAACTTCCAAGAGACATAAAAACTACAGGTTGCAAGTGGGTCTACAAGCTGAAGAAGGGTTTTGATGATAAGGTGGAAAGGTACAAAGCAAAGCTGGTTGCGAAAGGATATTATGAGATAGAAGGTATTGAATTTCATGAGATTTTTTCACCAATTGTTAAGTCTATTACAATTCAAACTGTGTTAGCAATAGTTTCATTACTTGATTTGGAGTTGGAGCAGCTAGATGTTAAAACTACCTTGTTACATGGAGATTTGGATGAGGAAATTTACATGGAACAACCTGAAGGGTTTGTTCATAATCACAGCAAGAAATTTTTTTGTAGGCTCAAGAAATCATTGTATGGTCTAAGGTAGTCGCCCAGACAATGGTACAAGAAATTTGACTCTTTCATGGTGAGCCGAAATTATACATGGTGTGAGTATGATCATTGTGTCTACTTTAAGAAATTGAATAATGGCATATTCATTATCTTAGTATTGGATGTTGACGATATGCTTTTAGCAAGAAAAATCATAAATGAGATCAACAGGTTAAAGGCTCAGATGGCTAGGACATTTGATATGAAATATCTAGGAGCAACAAGGCAAATTTTGGGCATGGAGATATTTAGAGACATGAGGAATGGTAAGATTTGGTTGTCACAACAGAAGTATGTTGAGAAGATACTTTTGAGGTTTGGTATGAATGATGTGAAACAAATTTAAGTCCCTTTGGCTACCCATTTTAAGCTTTCTTCAAGTTTATGTCCTAGTACAAAAGAAGAAAATGAATATATGTATCAAATACGATATGCTAATGCAGTAGGAATTCTAATGTATGCGATGGCTAGTACATGGCCAAACATTTCACATGCAGTTGGGTTTTTCTATAGGTATATGGAGAATCCGGGTAAAGAGCATTGGGCAACAGTGAAATGAGTGCTTTAGTATCTGAGGGGCACAACTGATTATTATATCACTTATAACAATGGTTGTGAATTAGTTTGTGGATATGTTGTTTCTAATTTTCAAGGTGATTTGGACAAGAGAAGGTTGACTTCAGGGTGTGTCTTTACTCTTGCAGGTGGAGCTATTAGTTGGATGTCAAATCCAGATAACATTGTTTCTCTATCCACTAAAAAAACATAATAGATATCTCCTTCACATGCTTGCAAAGAGGTAGTTTGGTTGAAATGTTTGTTTGGTGAGTTTGGACGGATGCAGGACAAAGTAAAGTTACTTTGTGATAGTCAAAGTGCTATTCACTTGGCTAAGAATACAGACTAACATAGTAAAACAAATCATATACCTATGTTGATGGGGAAATTGACCGTCCATCAACTGAGAGAGTGGAACCGGTCCGGGGTTGTCTAAATAACCCAAGTCGTTTGGAATGAACCACCCTGACGGGTTTAGCGGCTCCATTAGCCATTCTAAGGTCCTAGGGAAAACCAAAGAGAAAACTAATCTAAACTAACTAATCTAACTAAAACAAAACAAACTAAACTAACATAAAACTAAATAAAACAAACTAACCTAACTAATAATAAATAAAACAAACTAATAATAACTAATCTAACTATTAAACAAACAAACTAATATACTATCTATATATACAAACTACTAACTAATACTATACTAATTACTAATTGAATTATAACTTATTCACAAATATACAATATCTACAACTTGCAGATTTGAATAAAACCTGTAAAACTCATTTGCTTTCTTCCCTAAGACAGAGAAAGATATTTTCTTTTTTTATTTTATAATTTTATAAAGAAGAAATAAAACGTACTGAAATTAGACAATATAATATACTAACTACACATATATCTAATTAAAATACTAACAAATATACTAAACAAATAAATGACAAACTGACCTGGAAACGCTCCAAATTCATCCTGTGTATGATGACTTTGAAGCTGGTCGGAGGAAGGAAACTCGCACCGGATAATCCAAAAGCTTCTTGTAAACGATAGGTTGTACTTATCTTTGAGTTGTTTACAGGACAAGCAAGACATAAAAAATCATAACAATTATATGATTTATAAATCTCTGCAATAAGGGAAACCTGTTATGCAAAAACTTATAATTAATAATTCAACTTATGAAGAAGAGAAGTCTGTCATTCACAAACTGAATCAAGCAATTGCTATATTTTTTAAACACTAGGAGAAACCAGATATGGATTATATTGATTAAATTATATTATTTGCAAAATATTAAGATAGCTAAAGTAGTCATTAACCAAATGCAAATTGATACACAAGAACATAAAACAAAATATTGATATTATGAAAAGCTAAAGCTATAGCAGAATATCCAATTTTGTCTCAGTTTGTATTAAAATTCCATATCCTTGTTCTCCCACGAAGGAGGATGATATTATTACAAAATAATAGGTATTTATAAGTCTTTCCACAGGGTAAAACCTCCCTGTGGCAGTTATCAAACTATTTTACATAATCTGGTAAGATATTCCCAAAATCAACTAAACTAGGAAACTAAAATGAAACCAAAATATTTGAAATATCCTCTAACTGTCCATCCAATCCAATGCAATTTCGAATTTACCTGAAATGGACCAAAAATAAAAAGTTAGAGATATATTTTATTATTAAAACAATAAAAATCTAATTCCACAGACTTAGCTACAGAATCATCTGATTCTGTAGCTAGTCTAAAATAATATACAGAATCAGAATCAAATCAAATCTTTTAAAAGAATAAAATCCAATTATCTTCCAATGATTACTTGAAAACGAAGCACTTAAGATTCAAATGATTTTATCATTCAACATTAAACAGGATAAAAAATGATTGAATCAAAAACAGAGGTAGGAATACTCTATTCTTCTGTTACCATAAAATCGGGTAAATCATAATCGAACAGTAACAAGACTGTTTCATATCCAATTGAAATTGATAATGAATCATATCGTATGTGATATGATCTAATCCAACACAACCATTTTCCACTCGTTATATCTATAACGATATAGCAAAAGATTCATATCGTTAAATCGAATACACAGATAGAAAGACCGTTTTGATTATGGGTAAATAAAATCATACGTAACAGCATTAACCAAACCAAATTTATGATAGATTTCGATCGTTGATCCTTGCACAGTCAACAAACAGGATCGATTAATTGTGATCACAATCTTAATAGAATCAACAAAAGTTATAATTGCAAACTGGGCAAATAATCTTGATTAGTATTGAACGAAATCATTAATTTCAAACAAATCACGATTGAGTTTAGTATAGAAATAAATCATGAATCTGGATATAGCCAATCTCGTTCTACAAATCAAATTCAAACAGAGTATCCATTGCAATTATGAAATCAGCTGATAACATGGTCGAGCTAGCAGTAAACCAATGCAAATTAGCCGGTTGGGTTTTTAGCATAATCGTTAAGCAACAAAATCCATTCCATGATTTGGGCATGTTTGTACAGATTCATATTGTAAATGATCCGAATTGTATTTCTATTTCTTTGAAATTCATATGGGACATAAAACCGTAACAGGTAACCTCATCAAAATCGTTGCCAATCATAGCGTATGCATTATAACGAAATTGAAATGAAATGTGATCATTTTCTAAATTGAATATGAGGAACAATTCCCATCTAGAATAGGTACAAACAAATTTGATTGACAGCAGAGCATCCATTTTAACTCAATCAAACAAATCAAATCCACACAAAGATCAATCAAATCGATGAAAATCTAATGGAAGCTAAACTGGGAATGATTGCAAAAACAAAATTCCATTTAGTCAAAACAGAGTTATATATAGAATGCATGCAATTATAATAGAGCTATTTAAAACAGAAATCAAATCGTTATATAAACCTAGATTATTTACAAAAATGATTGATATTAAACATACCTGTGTGACGACGAGGCTATTCAATTACGTCAGCTTGGAATTTACAACAGTCGTGGCTGATTCCACATTTTTAAACAAGATGGAGCCGGTCGTCTTTTGTTTCTTATCTATCGCTTGTAGCTTGGCCTTTTGACTGGTTAGAGTTGCAATCTGGTCCTCCAAATATTGAATCTTTGACTGGAGAATCGGAACATCGTTATAATATCGCTCCAACCACGAATTGCATTGATCACAGGGTGACACTGTAGGTTTAGACAGAGCAGGAGAGGATTTGGGCATATGACCGAGGGTTTCACAAGGCAACTTAATGCCTGGGTAGTCAGGGTCGTCCTGTAGGCAGGGGGTAGGTTTGACACAAAGTCATACGTGGGTTCGGCACACAGACCTTTCGAATAGGGGTATTCTCTAGCCAAGAAACACTCTACTTCTGAATCAGAGTCCTCACTCAACACGATAGGGTTAAGTTCGAAAGGGGGTTTTGGCTTATTTCTTTCCATTCACGAAATCAGACGTGCATTCTTTTTCCCTTTGGCGTTTGAAGTGGGGTTGGCTTTGGGCTTCTTGCTCATAGGTTTTACAGTCTCAGCGTTCTTAGTCATAGTGTGGGGTAAGTCGATAGGCGGGTCGGTCGAGGGTTTAGGTAGAAGGACCTGGTAGGGTACTGGGGGTACAACTTTGACCTCGCCCACCACAGGTTTGTCAAACTGTGGAGGGTTTGAATCATCGAAACCATTCCGAGCAACAAAATTGCTCCAACTATCTTTGTGCAAAGTCAAATGACAGACAACAATAAGCTTCACCAGCCCATAATGAAAAAGGCTACTATTAGCCTGGTTTCTTTTGTACTTCTTCGACATTTTAAGCAGGCTTCTATGCAAATAATAGGGCATATTGAGATGATAACCCATAAAAACCATAAGAAAACGCAGGTGGTGTAAGAACACAAACCCGTATCGACCCTCACAGGTGATAAACTGTTTGATTATCATTAATGAATCGTGCCAACGTTGTTTAAGCATGGTTACGGGCATACCTCTATCATAGGAGGTGATTTTGCATGATTGGAAGAGCAGTGTCCATGGGACCTCCTCTACTTTGTAATTCTTGAACCATCATTGTCTAGTGGCAGGCAAACCTGTAGCAAGACTGATAAACTATTCATCAATTTCCAATTGTATATCGTTGAATTTGGCTCGACAGGCATCAAAGGTCATGGAAAACTGTCGAACCACGCAAAGGTTTAAGCCATCAAAACGTTCCATGAAGGTAAGCCACCCACTGTCTGCCAAATCTTTGCGGGCATTATCAAACATCAACAGGGCCTGTTTGCCATTGGGTTCAACTCGCACGACTGGTGCCATGGAGTTGAATGCATGGTAAGGGAAGGGTTCGAACACATACAGGAGCAGAGCTATCGGTCTAACAACAATGAACGAGCAAAAAGGGGTAAGCGTTAAATGTGCACATGTGAGGGTGGTGGAGTCATTCACTGCCATGCAAAACAATTATGGTCAAAGTACAACCACCGATATAGCTGTTCATAATAGTGGATCATCCATTAAGTCAGGTGTACAACTAATCAAATGCATTGTGCATACAAATACGTGCCAATACTATGCCATAGTGTTCAAAACATTTGACGTATAGATCAACACCCAAAATCAAATATGCGCTAATGTATTGATTCATAAGTTTAACCAAGGTATGAAATGGTTGACAAGCCAAACAAATATAAAATATTTATCATAAGGATCCTATCATACATATATAAAAATTAAATCAAAACCCTTATGCATTTCATAGAATCAAAGATTAGGCAAGTCATAAAATGCAAATCCAAATGCTCAATGTCTTACAAACTCAAAGAAAATCAAGTCATATAATCAATCGAAGTATAAGAACTGATCAAAGGATATTGCCAATCGTGTGACAATCAATAAAAGGTAAGCGCAAATGACAAAAGAAATAACCACAGTTCAGATAATGATCGAAAAACAACTTTGAAAGGAGAAGTTTTCACGCTTACAGTCGTGAAAACTTAACCAAGAAAAATGTGTCAATGTCGCAAGAAATGAAAATGTCGTCTATTTGAAAAATGCGACGAAAAACTTGACGTTCACAAGACATAGGTGTAGGCAGCTTATAGGATAATAGAAAAAGGTGAATTGGCTGCCAACAATGGCGACACACTGGAAGAAGGGGTTATCTCTTTCAAAAGAAACAAATTCAGATTTAGGACATCAAAGAAAATTTCCACTCAAAAATAACAGCCAGAAAATTGCATAAACATCGTCATCAGTCATTTTTTTCAGCAGTGTTTCAAAAGATGCAAACCAATAACAGTCTTAAGATCAGCAAGTCACGATATTAAAGATAAAATCTTCGATATTGTTGGCATGGCCATTGCTGCCAGTAGGCGTCCATAGCCTCGACAGGGTTGCCATTTAACCCACTCTGACATCTGTATCCTGTCAAGAAGTTCTGGATCAGAATAAAAGACATTAAAGAGGTCTCTTATATTTTTTGCATATTTTCATGTACCTGACATTGCTTCGCTGCCAGCGGGCCTGTTCAGTACCCCAACGAAGTTGTCTTAGCGCCATGCATTCATTTACCCACTGCCAACAGACCTATTCAGTATCCCGACGTGTTTACAAGCACTTCCCACAACTCTTATTCATAATTTTATTTTGTTTTTCTTTTGAAGACATATGGCTGAGCAGGGTGACGCTGAAAATTCTGATATTTTAGCATATTTTTTAGACCTCATCATAATTTTTAGCACATGTCCTTTATTCAGTTCCAGAGATGTTTATAAAAACAACTTCCTATGACAGGGAGACATCTTCTGAGTCATTCCCTTAAGGAATAGGGATAGCGTAAAAAGATAATAGATGATCATGACAAGCTTTACTCAGAGATCGAAATTAGTAAAATTCTTTCAAACAACAGAATTTTCCAATACAGATATAAACTTCAGCAATATATCATTGATGTTTGTACCATTTTTTCAAAAGTTATTTCAGAGAAAGGATTTTCTGTTTTCCTTGTCTGAACAGTTCAAAAATTCAGGTATGTGTATTTCAACATCAAAAACTAGTAAGCATAAGGGAGAAATCAAAACACACCAGCGAAGAAAAAATTGGAAAGCAAAGAAA
>ML777877.1:65788-127139 GCA_009831015.1 Picea engelmannii
AACAAAAAAAAAAAAAAAAAAGCAAATATGCATAGAAGGTGCATCTGAAAACCTCATGCAACAAATCCCTTGGGAAACTGAAAGGAAGAAAGGAAAATCCTGTTGATGAGAAAGCAACCTTACTCGTGGTACCTTGGGTCAGGGTTGATTTATCTTTATTTATCTCCTTACTTTCCATTTAAGATTTTCATGACGATACTGCGTTTTTGAAAATAAACATTGAACTAAGAGCAAAGAGAAAGAGATCAAGGGGACTTCCCTGACAACAACCGTATAATAGTTCTCGTGGTGCACCCACTTGTGTTCATGACTGTATTATTGCAAAGAGAAATAGTGAGAAATCAAATTGAAAGAAAACCTATTCCTAACCTACTCTAACTATTAAATAAATCAGGATACTACGTGAAGTCATGCTTCCAATGTAGCCATCGGAGTAACTCCAATCCTGCAACGGAAACATAATCAAGCATTACTAATAAGAATGGTAATATATCAACAAATGACAGAAACATATCACACTTACCTTTATAATCATCATCTAAAAACAAAGTAAGCATAATCTTACCATTCTTTTGGATATTCTTGTTGTACGAATCCTCTAGCCATTGCGCAATCTTGTCATGATAAGGGTCATAATGGCATGGGTGAGTGTAAGTAGTTTTGAAAAACTCATTAGGATTATGAAGAAATGGAATAACCATCAGCCAAGGCTGAAACACCCCATCCTTCTCACAGTTCTCTAAGTACTCATTAATTTCTTCACATGGAGGATCTAAAAGAAATATGTCACGCCTACTTCCACTATTCTTAGGTAAAAAGAAAGCAAGCACAACTTTGTCTTTATTATGAAATTTTTTCATATATGAATATTCAAGCCACTCTAAGATCCTGTCACAAAAATGGGGATGCAAACCATGACTTTGATGAAACAAATATATCAATGGAAAGCTCATCATAGGAGGATTCGTGCATTCGATTAGATCATTGGTTTGAATGTTTCCTTCGATGCGATCGATCATTTCAAAATGTGAAGTATCAACATTAAGATTCGAGCTAAGCAAAGAACGAATATGCAACTTAGACTGTTCGATTTCCATAAGATGTAATGCATTGTCTTTTTCAACAATAAACTATGTAAAATCATCTCACAACATGTCTTCTTCCCACGTGAGTGATGAAAGTGAACAAGCATCAAATCCAAGTTTATCAAGTTTAGGTTTGGAATTGATTTCATCAAAATTTAGTATATCAAAAGGATATGATTGGGGTGGAAAAGAGAAGGATGTTGTAGGTAAGATGTCAAGTCCACCAGAATCTAGGAATAGATCAGGATATAAGGAATAAAATGAATCAGAAATAAGAAGATAAAAAGAATCTCTTGAACTATGATAATCAACAATGGTATTCTCAAGACAATTCTCTTCACATTCTTTAAAACCCTTACTCTGATTTGGTGACGAATTCCTAAACATAATATGATAATCTGGATTTTCCTTTTGGGTGACACATAATTTGAAACTTATGTGACAAGCAACTATTCTTTCCTGTGAACAAAGTGCATTTTGAGGATCAAGGTTTAAAGTTTCTTCTTCTAGTTGCGTAACTTCTTCTCTAATCGGTTTCATAGGAGTACTAGAACATTCGAGATGATTTTCATTACTTAAGTGTTCTTCCATGACTGATTTCAAATGTTGATTAGAGCATGAGTTAAAAGAATGAGGATATTCACCTTGAGCTAGAAATGAATCATCTTCCATACTAGTCTTAGACTGAAAATACAATGATTCAAAGGAAAAACTAATTTGGTTGTCAATAAGAGTCTGATCAATAGATTCTACCTCCCTGGCTTGTTCAACATTGTCGGAAGGATCCTTCTCTTCTTGCGAAGAAGATTGTTCTTGCAGTTGAGCGATAGGATTTGCAATTGGTTCTTCATTCATGATCGAGCATGACTGGATGGAAGGGATGGAAGCATTATAGAAGAGATTTAATGCCAATGACATGTCATCGAGGTTAAATTTATAGAGGATATGATAGACTCTTGTCAAAAAGTGTTCTGAAGATGGATCTTCGTTGATTAGCGAAGTATGAAATTATTCACATAATTGATCAAAATCATAAATTTCAAAAGCATTTAGAAACTCATCTACAAATTGAAACCAGTCAAAAATGTGACATGCTGGAAAGGATTCAAACCAATGTTTGATTCGACCTCTAAAAGTAAAAGAAAACAGTCTACATAAAACTCCTAAATCTGAGATGTCATGTTTGATGCATTTGCACCAAAACTTGTTAAGGTGGTCTTTAGCAGATATATTGCCTTCACCATCAAAGGTGAGTTTGGACAAGCAAGAGACTGTCTCGCTGGGAACATCGGGTAATGAGAAGTTGAAATCATGTTCCAACACAGTGGTTTGGGGAGCCATAGGGGGAATTGAATACATTTAAAATAAAGGCTCCTACAAGGCCAACTTGTCAGTCGACCCTCCTTCTAGCACCATTTGTTGACGGGGGAAATTGACCGTCCGTCAACTAAGAGAGTGGAACCGGTCCGGGGTTGTCTAAATAAACCAAGCCGTTTGGAATGAACCACCCTGACGAGTTTAGCATCTACGTTAACCGTTCTAAGTTCCTAGGGAAAACCAAAGAGAAAACTAATCTAAACTAACTAATCTAACTAAAACAAAACAAACTAAACTAACATAAAACTAAATAAAACAAACTAACCTAACTAATAATAAATAAAACAAACTAATACTAACTAATCTAACTATTAAACAAACTAACTAATGTACTATCTATATATACAAACTACTAACTAATACTATACTAATTACTAATTGAATTATAACTTATTCACAAATATACAATATCTACAACTTGCAGATTTGAATAAAACCTGTAAAACTCATTTGCTTTCTTCCCTAAGACAGAGAAAGATATTTTCTTTTTTTATTTTATAATTTTATAAAGAAGAAATAAAACTTACTGAAATTAGACAATATAATATACTAACTACACATATATCTAATTAAAATACTAACAAATATACTAAACAAATAAATGACAAACTGACCTGGAAACGATCCAAATTCGTCCTGTGTATGATGACTTTGAAGCTGGTCGGAGGAAGGAAACTCGCACCGGATAATCCAAACGCTTCTTGTAAACGATAGGATGCACTACTCTTTGAGTTGTTTACAAGACAAACAAGACATAAAAAATCATAACAATTATATGATTTATAAATCTCTGCAATAAGGGAAACCTGTTATGCAAAAACTTATACTTAATAATTCAACTTATGAAGAAGAGAAATCTGTCATTCACAAACTGAATCAAGCAATTGTTATGTTTTTTAAACACTAGGAGAAACCAGATATGGATTATATTGATTAAATTATATCATTTGCAAAAGACTAATATAGCTAAAGTAGTCATTAACCAAATGCAAATTGATACACAAGAACATAAAACAAAATATTGATATTATGAAAATCTAAAGCTGTAGCAGAATATCAAATTCTATCTCAGTCTGTATTAAAATTCCATATCCTTGTTCTCCCACGAATGAGGATGATATTATTACAAAATAATAGGTATTTATAAGTCTTTCCACGGGGTAAAACCTCCCTGTGGAAGTTATCAAACTGTTTTATATAATCTGGGAAGATATTCCCAAAATCAACTAAACTAGGAAACTAAAATGAAACCAAAATATTTGAAATATCCTCTAACTGTCCATCCAATCCAATGCAATTTCAAATTCACCTGAAATGGACCAAAAATAACAAGTTAGAGAGGTATTTTGTTATTAAAACAATAAAAATCTAATTCCACAGACTTAGCTACATAATCATCTTATTCTGTAGCTAGTCTAAAATAATATACAGAATCAGAATCAAATCAAATCTTTTAAAAGAATAAAATCCAATTATCTTTCAATGATTACTTGAAAATGAAGCACTTAAGATTCAAATGATTTTATCATTCAACATTAAACAGGATCAAAAGTGATTGAATCGAAAACAGAGGTAGGAATACTCTGTTCTTCTATTACCATAAAATTGGGTAAATCATAATCGAACAGTAACAAGACTGTTTCATATCCAATTGAAATTGATAATGAATCATATCGTATGTGATACGATCTAGTCCAACACAACCATTTTCCACTCATTATAGCTATAACGATATAGCAAAAGATTCATATCGTTAAATCAAATACACAGATAGAAAGAACGTTTTGATTATGGGTAAATGAAATCATACGTAACAACATTAACCAAACCAAATTTATGATAGATTTCGATCGTTGATCCTTGCACAGTCAACAGACAGGATCGATTAATTGTGATCACAATCTTAATAGAATCAACATAAGTTATAATTGCAAACTGGGCAAATAATCTTGATTGGTATTGGACGAAATCATTAATTTCAAACAAATCACGATTGATTTTAGTATAGAAATAAATCATGAATCTGGATATAGCCAATCTCGTTCTACAAATCAAATTCAAACAGAGTATCCATTGTAATTACGAAATCAAATGATAACATGGTCGAGCTAGCAATAAACCAATGCGAATTAACCGGTTGGGTTTTTAGCATAATCGTTAAGCAACAAAATCCATTCCATGATTTGGGCGTGTCTGTACAGAGTCATATTGTAAATTATCCGAATTGTATTCCTGTTGCTTTAAAATTCATATGGGACATAAAACTGTAACAGTTAACCTCATCAAAATCGTTGCCAATCATAGCGTATGCATTATAACGAAATCGTAACAAAATGTAATCATTTTCTAAATTGAATATGAGGAACAATTCCCATCTAGAATAGGTACAAACAAATTCGACTGACAACAGAGCATCCATTTTAACTCAATCAAACAAATCAAATCCACACCAAGATCAATCAAATCGATGAAAATCTAATGGAAGCTAAACTGGGAATGATTGCAAAAACGAAATTCCATTTAGTCAAAATAGAGCTATATATAGAATGCATGCAATTATAACAGAGCTATTTAAAACCGAAATCAAATCGTTATATAAACCTAGATTATTTACAAAAATGATTGATATTAAACATACTTGTGTGACGACGAGGCTATTCAATTACGCCATCTTGGAATTTACAACAGCCATGGATGATTCCACATTTTTAAACAAGATGGAGCCGATCATCTTTTGCTTCTTATCTGTCGCTTGTAGCTTGGCCTTTTGACTGGTTAGACTTGCAATCTGGTCCTCCAAAGATTGAATCTTTGACTCGAGAATCGAAACATCGTTATAATATCACTCCAACCATGAATTGCATTGATCACAGGGTGGCACTGTAGGTTTAGACAGAGCAGGAGAGGATTTGGGCATATGACCGAGGGTTTCACAAGGAAGCTTAATGCCTGGGTAGTTAGGGTCGTCCTGTAGGCAGGGGGGTAGGTTTGACACAAAGTCATACAAGGGTTCGGCACACAGACCTTTCGAATAGGGGTATTTTCTAGCCAAGAAATGCTCTACTTCCGAATCAGAGTCCTCACTCAACACGATAGGGTTATGTTCGACAGGGGTTTTTGGCTTATTTCTTGCCATTCATGAAATCAGACGTGCATTCTTTTTCCCTTTGGCGTTTGAAGTGGGGTTGGCTTTGGGCTTCTTGCTCACAGGATTTATAGTCTCAGCGTTCGTAGTCACAGTGTGGGGTAAGTCGATAGGAGGGTCGACCGAGGGTTTAGGTAGAAGGACCTGGTAGGGTACTGGGGGTACAACTTTGACCTCACCCACCACAGGTTTGTCAACCTGTGGAGGTTTTGAATCCTCGAAACCATTCCGAGCAACGAAATTGCTCCAACTATCTTTGTGCAAAGTCAAATGACAGACAACAATAAGCTTCACTAGCCCATAATGAAAAAGGCTACTATCAGCCTGGTTTCTTTTGTACTTCTTCGACATTTTAAACAGGCTTCTATGCAAATAATAGGGCATATTGAGATGATAACCCATAAAAACCATAATCAAACGCAGGTGGTGTAAGAACACAAACCCGTATCGACCCTCACAGGTGATAAACTATTTGATTATCATTAATCAATCGTGCCAACGTTGTTTAAGCATGGTTATGGGCATACCTCTATCACAAGAGGTGATTTTGCATGACTGGAAGAGCAGTTTCCATGGGACCTCCTCTACTTTGCAATTCTTGAACCATCGTTGTCCAGTGGTAGGCAAACCCATAGCAAGACTGATAAACTGTTCATCAATTTCCAATTGTATATCGCCGAATTTGGCTCGACAACCATCAAAGGTCGTGGCAAACTGTCAAACCACGCAAAGGTTAAAGCCATCGAAACGTTCCATGAAGGTAAGCCACCCACTATCTGCAAAATCTTGGCGGGCATTATCAAACATCAACATGGCTTGTTTTCCATTTGGTTCAACTCACACGACTGGTGCCATGGAGTTGAATGCATGGTAAAGGAAGGGTTTGAACACATACAGGAGCAGAGTGATCGGTCTAACAGCAATGAACGAGCAAAAGGGGGTAAGCGTTAATGTACGCATGCGAGGGTGGTGGAGTCATTCACTGCCATGCAAAACAATTTTGGTCAAAGTACAACCGCCGATATAGCTGTTCATAATAGTGGATCATCCATTAAGTCAGGTGTACAACTAATCAAATGCCATGTTCATACAAATACGTGCCAACACTATGCCATAGTGTTCAAAACATTTGTCGTATAGATCAACACCCAAAATCAAATATGCGGTAATGTATTGATTCATAAGTTTAACCAAGGTACCAAATGGTTGACAAGCCAAACAAATATAAAAGATTTATCATAAGGATCCTATCATACATATATAAAAATTAAATCAAAACCCTTATGCATTTCATAGAATCAAAGATTAGGCAAGTCATAAAATGCAAATCCAAATGCTCAATGTCTTACAAACTCAAAGAAAATCAAGTCATATAATCAATCGAAGTATGAGAACTGATCAAAGGATATTGCCAATCGTGTGACAATCAATAAAAGGTAAGTGCAAATGACAAAAGAAATAACCACAGTTCATATAATTATCGAAAAACAACATTGAAAGGAGAAGTTTTCACGTTTACAGTCGTGAAAACTTAACGAAGACAAATGTGTGAATGTCGCAAGAAATGAAAATGTCGTCTATTTGAAAAATGCGACGAAAAAATTGACGTTTGCAAGACATAGGTGTAAGCAGCTTATAGGATAATAGAAAAAGGTGAATTGTCTGCCAACAACCTATCAAGTACCATTTTGTAAGACAGGTCATCGATGAAGGTGGCATCTCTCTTGAGAAAGTGCATACAAAAGAGAACTGTGCAGACATGTTCACAAAACCAATACTGTTAGAGAAGGTATGATGGTGCTTGGATTCTCCTGGCTTGCAGAAAAGGTGATGAAGAAAAGGAAGAAGAAAGGTATCAGGTTAATTCTTGTCAAGGAGGAGATTGTTGGAAACTGGTGACGACGAATTTCTCCAGGATTAGGATTTCAGATCCTATAATCGAGCATTGGTTGTAACTAATAAGACCAAGTTAGAATATGGATGATATTGCATTTGATATTCAGTTTTCTTGTGTAATGTATAAACTTATGTAATCCCGTAGAGGAAATGATTGAGTGTCAGTTAGTTTTTTTAATCTCTATGATCTAAATAATAAGACAATCGATGCCTTCTTCTTGGTGTACATAGCCCAATGCTTGGGTAAACCACGCAAATCTTTGTGTCTTAAAATTCTATGTGACTATGCTTTGCTTAATATATTCATCCACATTTATAAATATAACAACTCATGTATACACTGAAGAGATTATGGCGGTAGGAAATAAATTATTCATGTTCTAAAATTGGAATGTCGTTGATTGACAAAGATGGTGCAAACTATTACAACACATTTCAGTGGAAGCCTACATGTGAATTGAATTTTTTATGTGACGAGTAATCTGTGATCATACAGGTTAGAAATCACAGTCACACTACAACTTGATTTAACTGATGTCATAGATTTAGAAACTATGAGGAAGGTGTTGGAAATATTAATTACAGGTTGTGAGCTTCACGCTTAAGAAGACTCTCTCTATCACAAAAAACAAAGACGTTTACTCTGTCAGACACGTCAAGAAAGAGTGTTAGCATGAGTTTATTTAATGAGCCGATATTTATCTTTCTCGAGCACTGTTATGTAGATGAGAGTGAGTCAAAATTTATTGTCGTCTTAATTGTTTGAGCCAATTTTAATTCTACAGAAAGTTTCAGTCTTAGTCTATATATGTCTGAGTCTCTAGGTAGACAACATAATAATACAAAGAGAATAAATTCGATATGAAGAGAAACATCAATTGTAAGGAGTCAAGAAATATGAGAGTTGAAGCTCTGTGTTTTGTAAGTTGTAGAAGTCGTTGTAGAAGTCATAGTTATTGTATTTTGTATTACCGCGCAACGCCGAAGTTCATAATATATTATTCATTTGCGTGTTAATGTAATTATGAGATTACATTGTGCTTTTGAGTTTATGTGTTAGAGAGTAGTACAATATCAAGAAATATTTTTGTTTCATGTTGTTATCACAACGTGCAATACATTGAGTTGTTTTTCAATTGCATGGTAAGTCCTGAGAGTTCAATGACGAAGAAGTTCATTGCATGGTCGTTGTAACTGTGCTACAGAGAGTTTGTCTACACACTCTAGATCTGCGATTTGGTATCAGAGTAGGTTCTATCAGATTTTTTTTTATCACAGCAGGTTTATTAGAGCAAGAGATCTGTCGTAAGGTGAAATAATGACTTCTACTTCAAATCTGCAACCTCCCACTTTTACAGGGAAAAATTATGAGTTATGGTCTTTGACCATGAAGGTGTTATTTCAGGATCAAGTGTATGGGTGGTAGTTGAGAATGGCTACATGGAACCAGTAGATCAGGAAACGCATACTGCCCTCAGAGAAGATGAAAAGAATGCTTTGAAAGATCAAAGGAAGAATGATGGAAAGATGATGTTTTACATACATCAAGCCATGCATGAGAGCATACTTTCAATATTTTCATCAACAAAGTAATCCAATAAAGCATGGGACATATTACAAACTTATTATCAAGGTATGGACAAAGTCAAAACTTCAAAACTACAAATTCTTAGAAGAGATTTTGAAACTCTGTGAAAGAAGGACAAAGGTTTAGTAGCTTGATTCTACACCCATGTTATTGGTATGATAAATCAGATTAAGTCTCATGGAGAAACCATAGAGGATATAAAGGTTGTTGAGAAGGAACTTAGGATTTTGTTATAGCAAGATTTTCCTCAACCTATGCAATCTTGCATAGAGGGCCTTTTTCCATTTCCCTATGCAGACCTAACATCCCTTTTTAATGAATCTAGAGATAAAATATAAATTTTTCCACATTTACGCACCCTGACTACTATACAACATGTGTATACACCAGCTGCTCCACTACAGTCCATGTTCATCAGGATTTGTGCCAGAAAATCCAAAAATGGAGTGAGGTTTCCATGTCATGACAGTAGATCTATGATCCTTGGGCTTCCACATACTGGAAATGTTCTGACTCGGCCCTTCAGTTCCATTTGAAGGCTATAAATGATCCAATTCCGAGCTATGAAAAGGAGGAGAAAGCATTCAACTTTGAGAGTAAAGTTACTCTGGAGAAATTACTTCATATTGAGTCTGCATGCCTTTGTCCTTTAAGTTTGAACACAGTGTTCATCCCCCAAGCTCTTCCTTTATTGTTGGAGAATCTCATTGTCTCCTTTCTATGAGATTTCCTTTGGTGGAGGATTAAAGTGGTGGAGGTCCAACTGGAAGGAACTTTGTTTCTTGGTTTCGAACCGTGCCAACACAGAAGTCTATAATGTTTTCACTTCTGATGATCATTTACTAATAGAAATACTCCTTTCTCGTCCTATCGATATCATGCAAATATATGATTATCATCCATGGGCATGTTTGTTATGTTTGTTAATGGATTATTCTATCTAATGTGTTGGCCTTTTATATTATCACTATATTCTTTCTCTGCTTGTTTGTTGAGAAGTAGTTGCAAGTATAAATCTTTGGGTCGAGGTGCTCAATGGTGGATGTCATCAAACGTTTGGACGAGGTAGGCCTCTCTCTTACCTCGTTTTCACATTAGTTTATATAGCACATGTTGGAATTGAGTTGATTTTTTTAGTTATACCTGTCTGTTGTGGTTTACCCTGGCCATAGAGAGTTTTCCCCTCATAACAAAATTGGTGACTATACTTGGGATTGTTCTTCTTTCTAAGGGTTGGAGTACCTTTTCTCCTAGCATTTCTCTCTTTCCTTTTCGTTTCTTGTCGTATCACTACTTGACAGATTTTTTTCACTCTGGGTCTAAGTTTTCAGCCTTTTTCCCCTTGCCTAGTCTTGTTCCAAAGAATATACATGCCTTTTGTCTTGAGAGTCGCGTACACACGTGTGTTGTCTCATTGTAGGATGCCTATATACGCTTTGTTTGCTTGAACAGTCACGTACACCTTATTTCCTTGCATGTTTTCTTTGTTTGGTTATTGTTGGGTGGGATTTGATGATTGTTGAGGCTTCTTAGGTCTCTGCAGTTCCTATTGACCATCTTTGGGATGACAGGAAGCCCGTCTGGAGTTGAATTTTTAGGCGGAGTCTTTCTCATATTTTCATTTTGATTGTCCTTGTACGATTGGGCTGTGTTCTTTGCTACTTGGTATTCTACTTGAGTTGTTTTGTTTATACAAAGTAGAATTTATATATCAGGTTGCTTATCAGCCCATGCATTTTGTTTTTAAGTATATTGAAAATACAAAAAAATAGGCATTTTGCATTTCTTGGAATTTTTTGTCTTTGAAATCTTTATCATTAGCTTAATGAATTTAGTGAAATATTTCATTTTACTTTTGATTTGCAGAGTTGAAATAAAAAATTGCATTTTTTCTATAAGCATATCATTCATTGAAAAGTTAAAGTTAGACTTTGCATTATATTCATATTTTCTTTTCTTGCAGAGTCATAACATCATGAGTTTCGCTTCCATACCTTTTTGAGTAATCACGACCAATAAAATTTACGCTTTAAACTAAAATTGATTAGTCACGATTTTATTTTCTAGGGTGCACAAAATAGTCTAGGATTTAGTGCCTTGGAATAGGATTTTGTGAGTAAACTTCTCCAAGGAAATTAAATCAACATATGTGTCTGAGAAAGGGAGTTGAGAAGTCCATTTTACAATTGGTAAGATCAGGAGGCTCCACTCACACTGGATTTAATCATGAGGTCACGCGAAGTTGGTTGAAGGGATATCCCCCCGATACCTTCCTAGTGTTTGAGATATTTCTGGGGATCTATTTGTATCTTGGGGTCTTGCTAGTGCCTTTACCTTCGTGAGAGGTGATGCTTTCAAGATTTCAGGCTTTGCTACCCTGCCCATACAGTGGACCTGACTTACGAGTGCTTGTCTGTGCATCGATTATATAGTGGTTTATTAGTTGCTTGACTTAGGTATCTCATAGGTTACTTGCAGGGGTTATTCTGCAGGTACCCTGGGTCAGATAAGGGTCGAACAACACATAACCTTTATGGAGGATTACCTCTCTGGGGGGATGTGACCGACTGGTTGTTAATCCCACGAGGGACCTTATAATTGGTTTTTTTACCTCTAATTTTTAGCATGGAATATCAGGCCCCTCTTGGGCGAGACATACCTTCTTTACAGAGGGAGGTCGCTGAGCTATTTTACCCCATTTGCATGAATATTGGTCGTTTGACTTTTGGTCTTCTATTTGATTACTAGTTGGCCTTAGGATTTTGTATTGAGTTTCATTATCATGGAGAGTGGTGTTCCTTTTGCTTCCTCATTTACTACTACCCCCCCCATGATGTTCACTCATTTCATGGGGGGAAATCCGCCCGCTTTTTATAATGGTATGTAGAATTATGGTACTCAGTCAATGCCTTGGGTCTCTAATCATTTTTCTCATGGTATGTCAGATATGTCTGTGCACTTTCCATCCTCTATCTCGCCTCCTTATGTGAATACACGTTTTGGGTCTGGGGGCATGATGCCCCCTTATTATCCCTCTCTGTTTGATGGGAGTCATATCCTTCAAACACCACCTATGGTAGAAGGTTGGAATATTCCTTCCTACGACTCCACTATGCGAAAAGTAAGTGCCCAAATAGGAAATCATTCTAATTATTACACTCCATCCACATATCCTTCTTTAGTTATGTCGATTCTTATGAACACTTTTCCCATGGCAGACCTTCATCTGTCCTCTGGTGTTTCATTTGGGGGGAGTTATTTTTATAGTATGGGCGACCCCCCTCACGAAGTTCCTTCATATGGCCGCAACATATATCCTCATATGAGTAATCCTTATCATGTCACTTTCTCTTTGCAAGCAGATTCCTTAGTGTCGATGACCTTACAACCCTTTATGAATCGGTATGGAGGAGGATACTATCCTGCTGGAAAGGGACATGGTGTAAACCAAGATCCTTCCTGGCCTATAATTCCTTAAAACCAATCTTTCCATGGACCTTGGTCTCAAATGTCGTAATTCACTACCGCCACTAGTCCAGTCACTGCTAGTCATACTGGAGTTCCATGACCAACCTCTATTAGTCATGCTGGAGATTGGTCGACAACCTCTGCAAGTCATGTTGAAGACATGCAACAACCATTGCTAGTCATGTTGGGGGCACGAGTCTAGTCATTTCTAGTCACACTACACATACATCACCAACCTCTGCTAGTCATGTTGGGGATTCATCAACAACCTCTGCTAGTCATGTTGGAGATTTGTCAGTAGCCTCTGCAAGTCATACTGGGAGCATGTCACTAGCCACTGCAAGTCATGTTGGGGGAATTCATACGATTGAGAGGCCTAGACATATGAAACGTAAGACTAAATTCCTTTGCAAGACGTGTGAAGGAAGTCACCTTACCCATTGGTGTCATGTTACTACTAGGATCCTGAAGCCTGGGGCTAACCTAAGGGCCCTTCGAATTCTAAGGCATTTGTGGTTTCTCCGCAACCTGTTTCTTCTTTGATTGACACGACAGTCATGTTGATGAAATCATCACTTGAAAACACTCCCATTTTTTAGGGTGAAGTGTATCTGGTCCCTGTTATCACACATCTTATTCCACCAATGGTTGATATAGTAATCATGCTGATGCAATCTTTGGCTGACACATATTTTTCTTAAGGCATTGATGCATCCTTTGAGCTTGTTGTCTCACATCCCGTTGAACCAATGGTCATTTCAATGAAATATTTGATCGACACCACTCCTATAATCGGTGGTGATGCGTCTCTTGACCTTGTTGTCTCGCATCTTGTTCAACTAGTGGTCATGTCGATACAATCTTCGATCGACATCATTCCTATTTTTGGGGGTGATACACCTCTTGACCTTGTCTTCTCATGTCCTATTTAACCAATGGTTGAAGAAGCAGTCATGTCGATGAAATCTTCGGTCGAACCCACTCTTCTCTTGGAGAGTGAAAAGTCTAAGGGAGTGGTCGCGCCGACACAATTTTTGGTCGATCCCACTCTTCTAGTGCTAGTTCTAGTCATATACCTTCTATATCATGTTGTCAGCATTCCTGATAATTCTCCTTATGAACACAAGAGAGTTTTTATCTCCTTGATTTATATCACTCCAAGTCCTAAGGAATTTCCCTTCGATTGGGATGGTCTTGTGAGGTATACAATTCCCCCTCCTATGCATTTTCCAGTAAGAGATATTATTCGATATATCATGGAGATGATATCCTCCGCTAGTGATTTATTCTATTCGACTTGGAGAGCTTTGGGTTTTCCCAAGCTGGTGTCGGTTATTTGTAGAATACTGACATTCCACATAAGTCTAGCATGGGAGCCTTGGCCTCCCCCGTGACTTTCCGCCTAGATTCTCCCACAGGATTCTAAGTTAATCGCTTTTTCGACTCGTTCAAAAAGAGAAAAGATTGCCGAGTGATTTGTCCCTTTCACGCTTGTTAATTTGGATTTGAAAGTTCATGAGTCTAAGTTTATCTCTTTTCAGACTCCTTTTCAAAAGAAAAAATATTGTCAAGTGATTTGTCCCTTTCACAGTTGTTAAATTGGGCTTGAAAGGTCATGAGTCTTAGTTAAGCTCTTTTCCGACTTGTTATCAAAAAGTGAAAATATCGTCGAGTGAACTTGTCTTTTTCACCCTCGTAAATTAGATTTGAAAAGTCATCTATTTGGCACAATTTTATCCTTTTTCACACAAAGTAGAATAACAGACATAAAAAGGGAGATTTTTTGGCATCAAGTTGTGATTGCATCTCATGCCCTTGCTTGCATATTGAGCCTTTAGCTGGTTCTCGCTTTGCGTTATAAATCGTTGCCTCAACAATTTTTCGTCCTCAACCAAGAAGAGCCTTGTTCTTATCCTTCGTAATTTGACACCATATACCTAGGGGGGAACATCACGCGGAGTGTCCATCTCCCACATGAATTTCCTTGCATTGAGCATAGGTATGTTCCACTGCTAGAACTAGTTTTGCATACTTGCGACACTCATTTCCTCCTCTGTATCATAGCATTGATTTGTTATGAAAAAAAAAAAAGATGGGCAGGAAGGGAGTAATATATTATATTTGGAAACAGTGATGTCACCTTTGAACAAAGAAAAATTTTATTGAGTCCTTTTGTCACCATAATTTTGGGTTTATCATGGCCTTAGGAAGCTGATCTCATTACAGAGTTTTCTCTACCGACTGGTTACTCTTCCAGTCCCTATAGAGAACATTATTGATGCCTCCTACATCTCATGGTTACATCCTTGAGTGTTTGTTGTAGGATTCTACCATATTTCTCATGCTCTTGTTCAAAGGAGGTCTATCAACCTGTGTCGGCCACTTCTCAAAACTCTTGACTTTGCATGTCGGCCATACCCTTAGTTTGTCTCAGAGTCACATGATAATGTAGTCTTATCATGCACCCTAGCCCTTCTTTCATTATGGGTAGGTGAACTTGAACCCAACAATTGACATTTCATCATTGTTTTTTGACTGAGTGGTTTCCCTTGTGTTCAACAATAAGGCATCTATTGACACTTTGGGATTCGTGTAGTTTCTTGGATTCGATTAGCCTTATTGTTGGTTTCCTCACCTTTGTCAGTAGTTTTCATCATCGAATGCTATTCAGAGGGTCTTTTTCATGTACCTCTTGCACTTGGCACACACAAAAGACGCACAGGGTCGTTGGTTCGTGAACAAGTTCTTAGTCGGATTTCCACCAAATTATGAATCTCATGCTTTGTTCCTCATGATGACTGATGAGAGATGCCTTAATTCTCTCCTTTCAGCAGGTCTCTTTCCATCAACCTCAACTCATTTATTCTGGATATGGGACCTAGAGTTTTATGAGTACCTTGAGGATTTCATTCATTAGTGGCAGGCTCTCTCGCCATTGATAGATGGGAATACATCAATATCTTTTGATCAATGGATCCCTCAGGTGTTTGAAATAAACTCCTTTATTCACACTTGTAGGAATGGACTCGGTGCCTTGATTCCTACTTTAATTATTGGTAGGTTGTCTCGCATTTGTTAACGGTATACCTCAATGATCGGTAATCAAATGATGTCTCATTGTGTTCGACCTCAACTCCTTTATTCACATGATGTAGACTTGCAACTTTGGTGGATTGTGTAGAAGACTTGAAGAAATCACTATGTGGCCTCATCTTTCCTAAGATGTTGCTTCCTTTTCATTGGACCAACACCTATATTACTTTAGTGATCATGGGAGATCAGATTGTACTCCATTATATACATATATCTTCAGATTGGTTTTGAGACTGGTTCTATTGGGCCTTGTTCATAACTATGACAACTTGTGGCATATAAACGCACTTGTATTTGCCTATTCATGGTCATGGACACTTGTTTGCCATATTTTCACATGGATCTATAGTTTATTCTATTGGCAACCATGTATGTAAAGTTAGTGCAGAATGTGATGAGCAACTAGTCTTTCCAGCTGGGTCCCCATCACTCCACTTCTGGGATGATTATAATTTATTTTGGCCATCGTAGATACTCCTCTAATCTCACACATTATGGGGCATCTATTATAGCTATATTTTCCTCACCCTATGCAATCTTGCACATAGGGCCTTTTTCCATTTCCCTATGCAGACTTAACATCCCTATTTAATGAATCTAGAGATAAAAATACAATTTTTTCCACATGTACACACCCTGACTACTATACAACATGTGTATACGCTGGTTGATCTACTACAACCCACGTACATCGGGATTTGTGCTAGAAAACTCAAAAATAGAGTCGGGTTTCCATGTCACGACAAGAGATCTATGATCCTTGGCCTTCCACATACTGGAAACATTTTGACTTGTCCCTTTAGTTCCATTTCAAGGCTATAAATGAGCCAATTTCGAGCTATGGAAAGGAGGAGAAAGAATTCAACTTTGAGAGCAAAGTTACTTTGGAGAAATTACTTCATATTGAGTTTTCATCCCTTTGTCCTTTAAGTCTGAACACAGTTTTCAACCCCCAAGAACTTCCCTTATTATTGGAGAAACTCATTGTCTCCTTTCTATGAGCTTGCCTTTGGTGGAGGATTGAAGTTGTGGAGGCCCAACTGGAAGGAACTTGGTTTCTTGGTTTCGAACCGTGCCGACATCAAAGTCTATAATGCTTTCACTTCTGATGATCATTTACTAATAGAAATACTCCTTTCCCGTCCTATCGATATCGTGCAAATATATGATTATTATCCATGGGCATGTTTGTTATGTTTATTAATGGATTGTGCTATCTAATGTGCTGACCTTTTATATTATCACTATATGCTTGCTCTGCTTGTTTGTTGAGAACTAGTTGCAGCTATAAAGCTTTGGTTTGAGGTGATCAATGGTGGATGTCATCAAACATTTGGATGAGGTAGGCCTCTTTCTTACCTCATTTCCACATTAGTTTATATAGAATATGTTGGAATTGAGTTGAGTTCTGCAGTCATACCTTTCTGTTGTGGTTTACCCTGGCCATAGAGATTTTTTCCCTCGTAACATAGCCTTCCTCCTATATTATTTTTGTGACTCTAGAAGAAACCAAAGACCTCATTCAGTTTATTCTAGATGAACTGCAAGCCACCCTCATTAATCATGAACACAGATTGAATAGGTCAAATATGTTGTTAGAAATTACATTTTCTGTGCAATCAGCTATAAGTTGTGGAAGACGAAGGGGGAAAACTAACTTTAGAGGCATAGGAATAATTTATGTTAGAGATGGATGCAGTAGCAGTCCTCAAAATACTAGTGGAAGAAGCCAAAATCAAAATAAAAGTCACCCAAGTAATCAGGAATTTGATAAATCAAAGATTGGGTGTCATTACTATAACAATTATGGACATTATGCATATGAATGAAAAAACAGATAGTATAATCAGAGAAAGAAAGGTCAATATCAGTCAAACAATGCAAATAATCCCTCCAGCACTATGTTTATGGCACGCATTGAAGAAATTCCTATAGTATCACCAGTTGAATGCAATGTTTCTCAAGAAATTACATGTGACATATGGTATCTACATTCAGGATGTACTAATCACATGAAAGGAAACTTACAGGTTTTTTCTAGTTTGGATAAGTCAATACAAAATTAAGTTACACATGGAACATATATCCAAGTTACTGTGTTAGGAAAAGACAATATAAACATTTTAACTAAGCATGGGGAGAAAAATGTTATGCCTAATGTTTATTATGTTTTTGGTCTAAATCATAATTTGATGAGCACAAGACAATTGTTATAGACAGGATACAAAATCTACATGGAAGGTAATCACTTTGTTATTATGAAAAGATATCCAAGCAATTAGTTTATTTAAAAAATTCAGACAACAAGAAACAAAATGTTTCCATTGACATTGAAGCCATCTATAAAGAGAAAAACAACACAAGTTGTCTATAAAAAAAAATATGTACAATATTACACTACATTCAAAACAGAAAGTGAAGAAGTTAGTGCGCGTGGATTTTTGAATAAGGAGAAGCTAGTGCACACAGTTTCAAGAAAGAAAGCACAGAAATGAAAGAAACATTCCAATATGAAGTACATGATGAATCATGGCGATGGCATTTCAAATATTGGAAATTTAAACTTTGGAGTTTTGAAGATGCTACACACTAAGGATATGGTAAAAAAATTTACATTAATAGATAAACCAGAAAGAATATGTGAAGTTTGCATCTTTGGAAAGCATCACAAAGAATCATTTATAGTTAGCAAGTCATATAGAGAAAAATATTCACTATAAATTGTACATATAGATATTTGTGAACCAATGCAAACACCATCTATAGGAGGAAGTACATATTTTCTTACATTCATTGATGATTTCTCAAGAAAAACATGGATTTATTTCCTAAAACACAAATCTGATGCATTGGGTTGTTTTCAACAGTTTAAATCATTTGCGGAGAAGCAAAGTGGTTATTACATCAAGTTTCTAAGAACTGATATAGGAGGTGAATATGTGTCAAATATATAGCCTTATTTTAAAATTAATATTGTTTACTATTTTTAATATGTTTTTTTATTGACATATATCAAAATTTTAAAATACATACCTCTTTTATTTCTACTATAATTTTTTATCAACTTAACCATTTTTCAAATGAGCTATACACTACACTAGAAGAGACTAATATATACAATATGAAAAAAAGGAATTTGTTTTACAATGTTAAGACCCTCGCAACATACACGAATGGAAAGGAATGTAATTTCAAGGATATATTGACTTCCATAGTATATATATATATTATAAATTTTGAAAAAATACACCGGAGTAGAAAGACGAGTTCTCTACAATTATACAAGTACACCACACTAGAAAGATAAGTTCTCTACAATTATACAAGTACACCTCCACGAACAGAGACATATACCTTATATTTAGCTGGAAAAATGACATACCACTATTAGAAAAACTCAAATTTCACATAGTTATTCACAATTTCTATAACATAGTTATTCACCATATTCAAATTCATTGTAAAAGTACTTTGAATAATCCATCTAAGTTAACAGATTGATGTTTTTCTATGTTTTCATTACCACTAATGAGTCATCACAGACCATGATTAGCTTCCACGCACCCATATCATAATCTTGTTGTAATTCTATTGATATTAAACATGGAAAAACTTTGAACATAAATTCTAAACTTGGGGAATCTCAGAAAAATCAATTAATGAAATTACTACAAAAACATTTTGGTGCATTTTCATGGGAAGATACTGATATGCAAGGAATTATCCAAATATATATCTAAATTACATTTATATTGAAGAGAATACTCGACCAATTAGACAATCCCAAATTTCTATGAATCCAATCTCAAAATAAATTGTAAAAGAGGAATTGCAAAAATGACTCAACGTGAACTTTATTTATCTTATTTTAGATAGTCAATGGGTTTCACTTTTGGTAATAGTTCCCAAGAAAAATGTTAATTTTTGTGTTTGTGTACATTATCGTGAACTAAATAAATCTTCCTTGAAAGATCATTTTCCTCTTCCATCCATAGATCAAGTTTTATATACTTAGATTAATACTTGTATGCATCAACTCATTAATCTACATTGCTTCATCTCAAGATAAGTTCTAAATATGTTTGGATATCGGGAATTGCTTCAACAGGTTTTGTTCCAGAGGTTTTTCATCCAAAAGACTTAGTTTCTTCCTATATAGCTAAGTTTGACAAGAACCAGAGAATTATGTAGCTGCAAGGAAAATCCTCTATTTCTTTAGCACCTTTAGTTTTCAAGAAAATGTTTAGGCTACAAGAGTCGATAATGACCTTTAAAGGTCACGAAGCTAAATATTTCCTAAAGTCAACAAGTGGTGGATGGGAGATCCTACAACAACATCTTGAAGAACCGATAGTGATGCCATAATATTTATCATGGATCTAGGTTAGTCTGTTAAGTCATCCATATAAAGAGATGGCATGCCTATTTTATAGGGTATTTATTCAATAATATATTGTTTCACATAAAAACAACTTACCAAAACAAATAACTCATTCAACATTGCAGGAACAAAGGAAATATTCATTGGAAAATTATGATGATGGATGATATCATAAACCTCCTAAGGGATGTATTGAAAGGCCTCTTAAACTCCCAATGACAAGTAAAAGGAAAAGATAAACTACCATATAAGTAGGAAATTATGGTGCACCTGAAGATGATATTTTTCTTGAAGACATGGACCTGGATATGAACATCGAAGATATCATTTTTTTTTATGAAGAACATAGAGTTTGAGAGAGCATAGAAGTCGCGGAAGCATTATCTACACGAGAACCAATTTTATTTTAGGAAGAATTGTAAGAACCAAATTTAACAAAGCCTAATTTTTTTTTGTAAATTTAAACATTAAGATTATTCATCATAAGCAATAAGCAATTTCTTTTAGAAGATAAGTAATCGAATTTAAATTTATGAACAACAATATAATAAATTACATAACAACCACATAACCTAGCAAATTCATAAATAAAAATACGTATATTTGATGCTAAATTCCCTCTCTCTGGTTGTCCTCTCTACTGCTCTGTCCAAACTCTGCCTGATGCTTTGACCAAACCCTACCCAAAACCGACTAACCACCCAACCAGCTAGGAGAAGCCTATCCAGCTCCTTAGCTCTAGGATTCCATGAGGATTCCTGGCCCCCGAACCCAAAACTCCCAGCAACTTGGTGCCCCCTACAACTGTCCTCCCCAAACTCCAAACAAGAAAAATATCAATAACCAGGAAAATATAGTCCTTCTCCCCCAGCATTTCATAATCCTCTCCTGTAAGTCTATGCCCAGTCATATCCCCCACATTCACCGCCTCCTACCTTCAATTAATGCCACCCACCTTATCCCTCCATTTATTACCTTATCCTTCCATTTATCACCTTATCCCTCCACGCAATGCTTCATCCCCCCCTTGCATACGTAAAGTATTGTAATAATAAATTAAAGTTATTAAGCCCTTTAATTCATTACCCAAACCTTTAAATGTGTTAATTAATTAATTAATTAATTAATCGACATTTATTAAACAATAAATAAATAAACAAATAATATTATTAATAGTTGAGCATTACTTACCTAATACACATTAAGACAATTAATTATTTAATTAACTATACTTTAAGAAACCCTATGCAACTATTTAACTAGGGTTGTTACATACACCCACCCTTTAGGAAACTTCGTCCCGAAGTTAAGGTATTTTATGATACAAGGGAAAAGACACATGGTTCACACATTCATAACCATTAACCGTCATTATTAGTAAGTAAGCCAAAAAAACTCATACATACTAGTGTACAGGTACACGAAATGCATGTGTAGCTAGTACATACAGGTCTCGTGCATGTACTAATAATCAATAACTATCACCCTTATAGTAATTTAGGTATGCATCCAATCCAATCAACAAGACTATTCTTTTATAAAAGGCAATAAACCAATCAAATGTTTGTGAAATCCTTTTAATTACAATTATCTAGTTCAACAATTTTATTTATACAACTGTGGTTTAGTTACGTACTTATGAATATTCATATATACACCTTTTCTTTTCAGAATGGAAAAACAATAATTTCCACCATAAGACAAATCTCCATACTCTCTCAACTATTTCTACTCATCCTTCCTCCCTAACTTACTTCCATCTTCATTCCTATCCTTCCTCTGTTGGACTATCTTGGAGTGTCTACTATATTGACCTCAGTCCAAATAGAACTCGTAAGAGGAAGTGTCACTATCTTGACCAAGCTTCCCCAGCAGGCAACTGACAGTCATGATCACACGTCTAGGGGAGCGTGAGCTAACACCGTCCTCCCATGACTTCAGGTTTCGGAGGATACACAATGGGAAATGTTGTTGGATCATGCTGTCATTGATGCCAGTGGTTTGATTATTTGGGAGAATGTTGGATCATATTTCATTGATGTAAATGGTTTGGTTTGATTGATGTCATTAATTGATGTCAAGTAATTAATTTATATGACTCCCTTGATCAGAATGATATATGTCCAATTGGAAACCAATCGATAAAGATGGATCATTGCTATGATGCATTGATGAATATGGACCAATGAGTTCATGGATGCTTTTAGGGGCTAAATTTTTCTCATGGGCTAATTTTCCATGGTTTTTACAAAACCGAGATTCGCTATTTTAAAAATGATTTGCCCAAATTTTATAGGATAAAATTATTTTACCTTAAAAATCGCCAAAAAATTATAAAAACTATATAAAATCCTTATAAATTTGAATATTTTTACAAAAATATCGCCAAACATTTATAGTTGGCATATGAAGGATTAGTAAGATTCACCAAGTTTTCTACATTTTAAAACAAATTTCCATCCTTAAAATCATCCCTAAATGAGTTTTCATTGATACATGATGCATAGTTGATATATATGATGCATTTTTGAATTGATGAAAAGATGAATCATTATTGTCTTATCATGGTTAATAAGGTGCGCAAACGGATGAACTCCAAAGTGGTCCCCTTATTGTGAAAGCCCTCACGGGAAGATGCTTTACGGATTGATTTATCCTAGGAGAATGGTTGGAATAATGAGATGAATATCAATGAAGTTGTTGGTGAAACTATCCTAGATGGATAGTGCTTGACATGCCATTTCCAGTGGTATGTGGAATGTCACATAACTCCTCACGGTTTGAGAGTTATGGCCTGATAAAGTTGGAGGACCCCCATATGAAGGCTTGAAGCCCCAAAAGGTCAAAGAAGTAAAAGTTCTTGAAAAGAAGAAATCATTATTTAAATGATAAAGTAAAGTGACAAAATCAAGATGGATTATTTAAGTGATAAAGTAAAGTGACAAAATCAAGAAGGAATATTAAAATGATAAAGTATTGGAGAACTTTCTCTTCATGGAAAGTGGTTAACCCTAAAATAAGGAAAATAGGTTAAGTGACCTAGAAAAGGGTTAAGTAACCTAAAAATGGGTTAAGTGACATAGAAGATGAAAGTATAAATAAGAAGCTAGGATCTCTTTTAAAATGTACATTTGATGAGAATCCTTTGTGGATCAATGGAGAGCTTCTTGTGAGTATCTTGTGGAGTATTGATGGATAGCTTCTTGTGAGAGCATCCTATTGGTGTGGATCTCTTAAGCATGATTGAAGATATATTCTTAGGAAGAGAGCGAGAGAAGGATCTCATGGACACATCAAATTTTCGGCAATGTCGGATATTTTAACGACAAAAGTCTCAGATTCACAGAAAACCCTATTTTATGATGCCCACGTGGGCTGTCTGTGTATAGGGTGCATGTACAAGTGGGATGGATGTGTATAGGGTGAGTGTACACACGGGCTGACTGTGTACAGGGAGCGTGGACTAAATAACCTCATGGAGATTTGTGTTTGAGTTGGTGCCAAGCTCTTGGATGATGAGACAGGTTCCAGATCTGCATTCTATGGCCTCAGATCTATCACTAAGACACTGGTATGGTTACATTATTGTCTTGATAGATGTTATTGTTTGATATGTTGTGAATGCTTAGGGAATTCTTGGTATGGCTTATATGATGCAGCTTAGTTTGGTTGATTTGGTTGATGGAGTGAGCAACACTCTTGTGATTCAGTAGTGACATGATTGCTATGGTATACTAGTTATTTATAAATGATTGAGATTGCATTCATATTGATTTGATGTGAAGCATGAGCAAGCTATTGGAGAGCTTAGATGTGTTGTGATTGGCTGTGGGTCAGTTTGGACAGTGGAAGACTGAAGGGTTCTAAGCATATGAAGAAAAGAAAAACCCTAGTTTCTTATAAGCATACGCTTGTTGCATTATACACTGTCCATGTTCAGACGTGGGATGCACTACTGACAGGTCGCATACCTGTTGACAGATTGATATCTGTTGAGGATTGTTGCCTCATCTCATTTGGTGCTGAGGATGTAAGTTGATTCTTGCATATAGAGCTAGTGCTCTTGTAGAGTTGTACTATATTCAGTTGTTGTTGATAAACCCAAGGATTGTAGTCCGTAATAAAAAGAAAATTGTACATACATCTTGTGTTCTTTGTGTCCATTGTTATGATGAATTGTTGATGATATATTGCTGATATATGTTGTTGATATGTGCCTACATCTAACTGGTTATAAATGATATAAATGGGTAATGAATAAATGTTGAATGCTAATTGATGAGTTTTGTGCAAGAGGGAAGTTTTTGAAAAAGAGCCCCACACTCATTCACCCCCCCCTCTAAGTGTGGTAGGTGTGTCCAACAATTGGTATCAGAGAAGGCCTTCACTACAAGCCTTAACAAGCTTGAAGGAGATCCATAGACACACAAATGGATGATGAAGCTCCAATCCTTGATGAGGAAAACTATTCTACTTGGAGAATAGAGATGAGAGTGTATTTGAAGACAATGGGAGTAGCTATTTGGAAGAAAACCATCGGTGGGCATGTTCCGTTGAAGAACAAGTCAAAGTTTGTAGCTCAAAAGGAAGGAAACAAGAATGATGCATTGGCTCTCAAGCCAATTCTTAGTGGACTCTCAATCCCTATCAAAGAGAACATGAGACAATGCACTTCCACCAAGGATCTATGGCTAAAGCTAGAGGAGACATATCAAAGAAAGGAAAAGAAAGAAGAAATTGAAGGCCACTCCATCAAGATCATCAAAGGTAAAGAATCATCAAAATATCTTGAATGCATTATTTCTAAATGTGATTTTAAAAACATTTCAAGTGAAGATAAAGAATCAAGTGATAATAGCACAAAGGAAGATCTTGAAGACATTTCAAATGAAGGCAAAAAATCATGTGATGGTGTTAGCAAGAAGGAAGATATTGAATGTAAAGAATCTCCCAAAACACTTGATTGCAATGATGATGATAAATTTTTCTCTACAAGTGAAGAATAATATGTAGAAACAGTTTCTATAAAGTTTGATTGTATTTATCCCACAAAAAGAATAGAAGGAAATCTATTAAAACTTCAAAAGGAAGTTGAAGAGAGTTTATATATGTATAGGAGTGATCATTTTTATACACACTATAACTATCTTTTAGATAACACTAAGAAGTTTCTTAGGAGGATTCAAAGGCACATCTTGAAGTTAAAGGGAATTCTCAAAGAAAAAGAAGAGAGTTCTAAATTAGAAAAGGAAGAAGAGATCACAAGACTAAAGAATGGAAAATAAGACATGAATATAGATGATGAGATTAGTAAAAGTTTTGAAACTATTGTCCATCTCAAGACTCAAATTGAAGAATCCAAAAGAATAGAGGAACTATTGAAGATTCAAATAAATGAAAAGGAAGATTCATGTTGCAAGTTAGAAGATGAAATTTTTTACCTTAGAAAGAAGGTGGAAAAGTCAAAGAAATTCTTGAATAGCTCACGAATCTTGGATGAGATCTTGGAAAGTCAAAGACCATCATGTGATAAATCAGGTCTTGGATACAAAGGAGAAGATACACATGCTGAAGAAAGCACCTCAAAGAAGCATGAGGTAAGTTCATCAAAGAAAGAAGACATTTTTGCAAAACAACCATCTACACAAGGCAAAGAAAATTTCAAAAGAACAAAGAAAGGAAGAAATCAAGAAGACATTATTGGGACACCAAAGCAAAGGTATGAAAGTATTTTTCATGGGAATTGTTATTCATGTAATGGATATGGTCACAAAGCTTTTGAATGTAGATCTTATGAAAAGAGATATAATGGAAGATTCTATAACACCACAAGGTGTTGGAGATGTGATCAAATATGACATATTTCTCTTCACTATAACTCTATGAGATGTTATAGTTGCAGTGGATTTGGCCACAAATCCCAAGAGTTCTGGAACACAAGAAGAAATTCCATGATGAGGACTTCACATAGCATGGCTAGAAGAAGGATTGAAGTAAAAAAGGGAGATATCTTTGAAAATATGGATACTCAAAGCTCAGGTTCTGAAGAGAAGGGTCATCTATAGAAGTGGGTGAAGAAGATAGAGCAGCCATATCAGAATGAAAGATTGAAGGGAAGTTCAAATGTGTCATCTACTAAGGCACACACAGGTAACAGTGGTGACATTTGTGTGTACACACATTCTGACCTTGAATAGGTTGCGTACACATGCACTCAGTTGTGCAGCAGGCCACGTGTCTGTTGAAAAGAATTGGGAAAAAGGCAATGCACATGGCTTGGAGTTTGATGTGATGGTATAACTCTGTACTGTAGAGTTTGAAATTTTTTATTGTTGGTTTCTGACATTGTTTGTTGCAGGTTTTCATGGTGAGATCATGCAAGGTTATGATATAAAATAAATCTTGGGTGCATGGCACTAACCCATGAGTATGGTTTGATGTTGATCTATTGGAGTACATGGCTGGTACTTTTTGAAGTTTCATTGATATATCTTATGATGTATTATTGGAAGCATATGGTATTGTTGGATATCATGGTGCATGCATTTTTCATGTCGATGGGATACACATTGAGACATGTAGTTGATAGTCATGTTGTACATCATTGGGGTGTCTTAGCTTATTGATGCATGGTTGATATACTTGTTTGGTGCAAGTAATGATGCATGATGGTACACTCATGGATGGTATTTTTTTGGCATATTGGTAGATGCACATGTTAGCATATGGTGGATACATTTCATGGATGATATTTTTTTTGGCACATTGTTGATGTACATGGGTGTTTTGCATGGTGGGCACATTTTGGTACATAAAGTACTTGGTGGATATATTGTTCATGATTCACTATCTCATTAATGACATATATTTTGTTTCATGATGTATGGTATGAAACAAGTTTGATGCATGAACAGGTCCAAGGATCGTCATATGGTAGCATATTGTTCATCTTGCAGAGAAGATAGGGGGAGACATACCCTTAGGGAGAGTCATTTTTATTCCCATGATTCTAGGAGGAGATATTTATCAGATACATACCTAGAAAAGAGACCTATATTTGAAGAAAGATCAAATAAGCATAATTCCAGGGGGAGCGATGGTCACAGGGGGAGTATGTTCGATGTATTTTCAGCATTACATCATATTGATATCCCTTGTTCAAAAGGGGAGAGATTATACAACGGAAACAAGACAGGGGGAGCAGCCCCAAGAGGAGAATGACCCTTTGCCATTGATGTGAAAGGGGCAGAGATAATCACATTGATGTGATTGATGTCTATTGATGGGGGAGATTGATGTGGAGATATCGTCACATTGACTATTGATGAAGAAGCATGCCTTGTCTACATGTTGACATCAATAATTGGTAATTGGAGTTGACATCAATGTTGGTATTGCCATCAATGCCAAAGGGAGAGATTGTTGGATCATGTTGTCATTGATGCCAATGGTTTGATTATTTGGGAGAATGTTGGATCATATGTCATTGATGTAAATGGTTTGGTTTGATTGATGTCATTATTTGATGTCAAGTAATTGATTGATATGATGCCCTTGATGAGAATGATATATGTCCAAGTGGAAACCAATCGATAAAGATGGATCATTACTATGATGCATTGATGAAGATGGATCAATGAGTTGCCATTGATACTTGATGGATAGTTGATATATATGATGCAGTTGTGAATTGATGCAAAGATGAATCATTGTTGTCTTATCATGGTTAATAAGGTGCACAAATGGATGAACTCCAAAGTGATCCCCTTATGGTGAAAGCCCTCACAGGAAGATGATTTACGGATTGATTTATCCTAGGAGAACGGTTGGAGGACCCATGCTTGTATGTGGAATAATGAGATGAAGATCAATGAAGTTGTTAGTGAAACTATCATAGATGGATTTTTCTTGACATGCCATTTCCGGTGGTATGTGGAATGTCACATAACTCCTCATGGGTTGAGAGTTATGGACTTATGAATTTGGAGGACCCCCATATGAAGGCTTGAAGCCCCAAAAGGTCTAAGAAGTAAAAGTGCTTGAAGAATAAATCATTATTTAAATGATAAAGTAAAGTGACAAAATCAAGAAGGAATATTTAAATGATAAAGTGTTGGAGAACTTTCTCTTCATGGAAAGTGGTTAACCCTAAAATAAGTAAAATAGGTTAAGTGACCTAGAAATGGGTTAAGTAACCTAAAAATGGGTTAAGTAACCAAAAAATGGGTTAAGTGACCTAGAAGATGAAAGTATAAATAAGAAGCTAGGATCTCTTGTAAATTGTACATTTGATGAGAATCCTTTGTGGATCAATGGATAGCTTCTTGTAAATATCTTGTGGAGTATTGATGGAGATCTTCTTGTGAGATCATCCTATTGGTGTGGATCTCTTAAGCATGATTGAAGATCTATTATGAGGAAGAGAGCGAGAGGAGGATCTCATGGATGCATCAAAATTTCGGAAATTTCAAAGATCTTGATGGAAAAACTCTCAGACTCATAGAAAACCCTATTTTTTGATGCCCACGTGGGCTATCCGTGTATAGGGTGCGTGTACACGTGGGTGGCTGTGTATAGGGTGAGTGTACATGTGGGTTGACTGTGTACATGGAGTGTGGACTGAATAACCTTATGTAGATTTGTGTTTGAGCTGGTGCCAAGCTCTTAGATGATGAGGCAGGTTCCAGATCTATATTCTATGGCCTCAGATCTATCACTAAGACATGGTATGGTTACATTATTGTCTTGATAGATGCTATTGTTTGATATCTTGTGAATTCTTAGGGAATTATTGGTATGGCTTTTATGATGTGGCTCATTTTGGTTGATTTGGTTGATGGAGTGAGCAACACTCTTGTGATTCAGTAGTGACATGATTGCTATGCTATACTAGTTATTTGTACATGATTGAGATACCATTCATATTGATTTGATGTGGAGCATGAGAAAGCTATTGGAGATATTGGATGTGTTGTGACTAGCTGTGGGTCAATTTCGATAGTGGAAGACAGAAGGGTTCTAAGCATATGAATAAAAGAAAAACCCTAGTTTCTTAGAAGCAGACGCTTGTTGCATTATACACTGGCCGCGTTCACACGTGGGTTGCACTAATGACAGGTCGTGTACCTGTTGACAGATTGATATTTGTTGAGGATTGTTGCCTCATCTCAGTTGGTGATGAGGGTGTAATATGAGTCTTGCATATAGAGCTGGTGCTCTTGTAGAGTTGTACTCTATTTAGTTGTTGTTGATAAACCCAAGGATTGCAGTACGTAATAAAGAGAAAATTGTACATACATCTTGTGTTCTTTGTGTCCATTGTGATGATGACTTGTTGATGATATATTGATGATATATGTTGCTGATATGTGCCTACATCTAACTGGTTATAAATGATAGCAATGGGTAATGAATAAATGTTGAATGCTAATTGATGAGTTTTGTGCAAGAGGGAAGTTTTGGAAAAAGATCCTCGCACTCATTCACCCCCACCTCTAAGTGTGGTAGGTGTGTCCAACAAATTCCTCCAACCCTCCTAACAACATTACGGTCCACACCCTACAATGGAATATACAGTGGCACCATGTTGTTGGGAGTTTTGCCATCGTTTATTCGGTTTTGGGCAGTCTCATCACCTAAAATCTTGCACTAGTGAACATATCATAGCAATGTATCCAAACCAATATAATTTTCACATAGAAGGATTCATAGCATATTGTTTCTCGGCTAGTGGTCATGTCATTCACTTTCATCATTATTATCCCTTGGCTACTTCATAGCCCATAACCTGCAAATTAGTCTGTAACACAAACTCATACATTTCTATGCATTATCATCATGTAATTGCATACAACCATCATTTCAATTCGGTATCCATGTACCAACAACTTAACATCAAAGTTTTTCAAGTTAGAAATAGATCTTATAATATCCCATAATTCAATTTCGACACCCATTCATAAAATTATCTTTTACCAAATAGATTGCATCATATCCAACATCATTCTAATATCATTTAAACCTTCATAGGATTATGATTCACACAATATATCACATCATATCCATCATCACCAATAACATTTAAACATTCATAAAATTTACATTCACATAGTAGATCGCATCATATCCATCATTATCCAAATATATTTAAACATTCATAAAGGTTCATACGTCGTAAAAAGTTTAAGTGTATCATTTAATAGTTTCACTATGAATAGAAAATAAAAGTGTAGGCCTCAGGTAATCCCGGTTGTCTAAGTCAAAAGGTGGTGTTACATACACCCAACCTTCGAGAAACATATTCTCGAGGTGGTCAAAAAAGTGAGGGATAGTCTCGTCGTAATGTCTCAGCATCTTCCCAAGTAGCAGATACTGGACTATACTTGTCCCACTGGACCTTAACTTTGTCTACTCGACGGTTCCTGAGCTGTCGAACTCTACGGTCCAATATGTGTAGCGGTTCTACAGTGAGAGTTCCCACGTCTGATACCTGCAATTCCTTCCAATTTAGTTTATGTGATTCATCAGCAACATAATGACGTAAAACAGATACATGAAAAACGTTATGAGTTTTATGCAAGTGGGGTGGCAGTACGAGACGATAGGCAACGGGTCCAATTTTTTCTTGGATTCTGAATGGTCCTATAAATCAAGGTGAAAACTTTGTCCCCTTCCCGAACTGTATGGTACTCTTATTAGGCATGATACGAATGAAAACCTGGTCTCCCACTTCATAACTTCGGTCGGTCCTGTGTGCATCCGCATAATTTTCTTCCTATCTTGTGCTTCCTTTAGTCTCTTCCTAATTTGAATCACCTGTTCCTCCATCTCTTGAATCAATTCTAGCCCAACTATTCCTCGGTCTTCTAATCTTTCCCAACTCAATGGTGTTCTGCATGGCCTTCCATATAGAGCTTCATAGGGTGGCATTCTGATGGAGCTATGAAAACTGTTATTGTAGGCAAACTCTACCAAAGGTAGGTACTTCTCCCACTAGGTTTGATTGTCCATAACATACATCCTAAGTAGGTCTTCCATGAATTGATTTACTCTCTTAGTTTGCCCATCATTTTCAGGATGATAAGTTGTGCTTAAGTTCAACTGAGTCCCCAATGCTGACTGCAAACTTGTCCAAAACCTAGAAGTGAATCTAGAGTCCGTATCTGAAATGATCTTCTTAGGTATCCCATGCAAATCGATGAACTCACTTACAAACACATGTGCCACATCAGTGACATCGTAAGTGTCTCTAACCGGAATAAAATGAGCACTCTTGGTTAACTTATCCACTATCACAAGAATGGTATTGTGTCTATGATATGTGAGCAGCAACCCCACAACAAAATCCATAGAAATGACTTCCCATTTGGACATAGGAACATCATGTGGTTGTAGGAGGCCTACTGGGTGATGGTGTTCGCGCTTCATGCCTACCTATAAGAAGAGCTTCCTCATGTCTGCGTACATATTCTTCACACCCGGATGTGCACAATAAAGTGCTCTATGGGCTTCCTTCAGTATGATGCTTTGAATATCCCCACTTTCAGGGATGTACATCCTTCCCCGATATCTCAATAGTTTTTCTTCTTCTAGACTATATCCTTCATACTTTGGATCTAATTGCCTCCCACTCTGGAGGTTTGAAGTAACCTCTAAATACCAACTTTCTCCTTGGAGTTGTGCCAACACACGTTCCTTCAGATTGACTTTTAAGGGTACCAAGGAGAAGACACATGGTCTCCTACTCAGGGCATCTGCGACCACATTTTCCTTTCCCTTGATGTATGAAATACCAAAATCGTACTCACTCATAAACTCACTCCATCGCCTTTGCCTGGAATTTAGATCCCTTTGAGTGAAGAGATGTTTTAAACTTTGATGGTCCGTTTTGAGATCAAAGTTTCTCCCCACAAGATAGTGCCTCCAAAGTTTTAGAGCTAGCATTACAACTGCCAACTCCAAATCATGAGTAGCGTAAATCTCTTCGTGTTTCTTCAACTTCCTTGATGCATAAGCTATCACTCCTCCACACTGCATTAGCACAGATCCCAACCCTTGCTTTGAGGCATTTGTGTAGACTGTGAAGTCCTCTTCCATATCTGACACTTATAGAATTGGAGCACTAGTTAGTAACCTCTTAAGCTCAATGAATGAACTATCACATTTTTCTATCCATTCATACCTTATCCCCTTGCGCTGCAAAGTGGTGATGGGTTTCACTATTTTTTATAATACCTCCACAAATCTTCGATAATAACCTGCTAGCCCCATGAAGCTTCTCACCTCATGGGCATTTTTTGGCACTAGCCACTCCATAATGGCCTTTACCTTTTCTGGGTCCACAGAGATTCCTTCACCGGAAACGATATGACCTAAATAGTGGATCTCTTTCTGAAAGAAGGAACACTTCAAAAATTTCCCATACAATTTGTTCTCTCTATGGCAAGACAACACCACTAGTAAGTGTTCCTCATGTTCTCTTTCGTTTTTGGAATAGATGAGGATTTCATCTAGAAAGACTTGTACAAAACGGTCTAAGTACTTCTAGAACATATCGTTCATGAGGCTCATGAATACTGCTAGTGCATTGGTCAATCCAAAAGGTACTACAACAAACTCGTAATGTCCAAATGGAGTTCGAAAGGTAGTTTTAGGAATATCACCTTCCTTAATCCTTAACTAATGATACCCGGATCACAAATCGATCTTTGAGAATACCATTTCTCCTTTGATATGATCGAAGAGGTCATCTACTCGCGGCATTGGGTACCTATTTTTCAGTGTAGCATGGTTCAAGTCCCTGTAATCTATACATAGTCGTAAGGACCCATCCTTCTTCTTCACAAAAATTACTGATGCGCCCCTAGGTGAGACACTCAGACTTATTAGCCCTAAGTCTAATAACTCTTTCAATTGCATTTTCAAATCACAAAGTTTTGACGTTGTCATCCGATATAGAGTCTTGGAAATTGGTTATGCACCAGGTTTTAATTCAATAGTAAAATCAAGCTCCCTCTCAGGATGTAACCCTCGCAACTCATTCAGAAAAACATCCTTTAATTCTGACAATACCGGGTACTGATCTAATGAGGGTCCCTTCCTTTCATTCACTGCTTCCACTACATATAGTCGACACCCTTGCCTCAAGCATCGCTTAACCTTCATAGTTGAGATAAAGAATAATGAAACCTTTCTCCGCACACCCTGGATCTCTATTGGCCTTCCTTCATCGTCGAAACACAACACCCTTTTTGCGAAACAATCCACCAAATCTCGATGAGCTTCGCCTAAGTAAACTATTGGGTCTCTTGCCTTGCTAGCTATGCTAGCGCTACACTGTAATCTTCAATTAATCTAACTTGTGTGTAATCTAGCATCAAACCCATTCATGTATCAATATGTACCACTCACATTAATCACCCTTATACATTAATTAAACATAATTAACTCAATTAAGTTTAAATTATTTTAATGAATTCAAATAAGTAAATATTAAATAAAATAAAACAAATGTAAAAAAAACAATAATAATAAAAAAACGTTATTTTAAAATAATATTAATATTTTAATTTTTGTTATATATATATATATATATATATATATATATATATATATATTAAGGAATTAATATATAAATATATACATATATCTATATATATATATATATAAAACTGTATAAACGGATCTTAATTAATTTTAATTAATTTCGTAAATAATATATATAAAAATAAAAATAAAACAAATCGAATAACCCTGGGGCATCGTGGGACCTCGCATGAGGCCCACGTACCCCCTCCCTTTTTCTATGTGTCCAAGCATAAAAAATAAATAAATAAATAATAAAAAAAATAACTAAACGAACCCTAACCCTACCCAGCACATAGAGTCCTCATTCTCATCTTCACAACCTCTGTTGTACCTCCCTTCCGCTCTGTGCATAACCTGCCTCTCCTATATTGTGCACACACATTCGAGTTCAAAGGGTGTGGCCTCGGCCCCATGGCCGACTGCTAGGAGGGTACGACCATGGCCTCCAGATTGGCTAGCCGAGGTTTGGCTGCTATCAGTTTGGTCTCCTTTTTTTTTGTTTATTTTACTTGCTTCACATTTGGTTTTGTGTTTGCAGCTCTGCATGGATGCTTCTTCAAATCCTTAGCTCTTAATTGTGTTATGTGAGTTTGTTGTGTTAGAGAAGGTTATAAGTCGAAACCCGCATAGTAAAAGTACTTACTTTTGTTAGCTACACTTATTAGCCGAATTACTTGGGTTTCTATAGAGAAATCAGCTTAGTAACAGCCTAACCAAGGTATGAATATTTAGAGGTATTCTAGTCTGTAGTGGCGAACTTTACCTTACGTTAGAGGTTCTCTTTATGCTTGGATGAGCTTGCGATGATAGGTATTGACTCGACTGATAACTCGAGTTAATCGACCCATGCGGTACTGTTGTTTTGTGCACCTGAAGCTTCTCTATCTAATGGTTTCCTTTTCCTTGTCTCTTGCATTGCCTGCTACTCTTACGATAATGAGTCCTAGCTAGTTGCTATGGTATCATATGTAGTCACATTTGAATCTGAGTTGGATTTACATTTTGAGGGTATGTAATAACTTTTAGTTCTCTTCAACCCTCGAGACGAGGATTTAGCTGTGGAAAAGAGGTGGTGAAATAAAACATTTTTTTTTATAATTGACAGTGTGTTTTGCTGCTTCGGCACTTGTGGCCGTGATGCATGAGATCGAACCCGTGGGTTCTCCTCCTTGAGCTCAGTGTTTGGTCTTGGGAGTTGATAGTTGTAGGAGTTGACGCATTGTGCAAGAATTATGCTCCCTTGTGACTACCTCTTGGTTCCTTGTGTGTAGCATCACTTGTATATTAATAATACGTTCAATGCTTGGTGGACTGGGTTGACCGCATATGTGGATGATTGGGCCTTGGGCCAAACAGGTTTGAGCTGAATATTGGGCCTGCATGCCCAACAGTTTATCTGACATGTAGTGTAGAAAACATATGCCCATTTTGGGCTCCTATCTTCAGTCTCATGTGGGTTAACTAGGGTGCTAGCCTGTGACGCATTCAACACTCAATAGACTCATCCTTGGCTTGTCGCATGGCACTTGGTCTCGACTTGGATTTGTGGTGTGTTATGTGTTGGACTTGGTTCCAAAACTTGGAGATTGGGTGTAGTGACCAATATTTAACTGAAGAAGAAAAGAGGAAATCCAGGGTTGAGAGGTTTGTCACATGCTTTGGGCTTGTGTTGGTTAAGTGTTGACTACCTCTATGTGTTCTTAGTGGCTTGATTTTTTTGCTTTTAATGGTAGGGCTCTTTTCCAATCAAATATAATATCATATTCTTGTCTCTAATGGAATTCTTTGTACACAATCATTGTCATGTAATATGTCAATCGATTTCATTGATTTACATCATGAATATATGATGGCGAATCATATAACTGTTAGAATAGATATCGAGCCTTGAAAAATTTACCCTGATAGACATCGGTCTATGCTTTCTCCATTTTCTGAAATATCTGTGATATATATATATATATATATATATTGGTATCTCATTATATTATGGCTAAGACTCGGGAGTTAGAGAAGAGTGGTTTCCTATTTAACAATTACAGTTACAATGCATTGATTTATGGGTTTTGTCGTGAAGGTGAGTTGAGCGAGGAAAATAAGATTTTTGAGGAGATACAGAATAAAGGTCTCACTCCCGATGTGTATAGCTATAGTAGTTGGATTGATGGTTATTGCAAGCACAATAGCATGGAACATGCATCTAATCTATTTACTGAAATGACATCCAAGGGCATAAGACCAAACAATATAACCTACACTTCATTTCTTGATGGTTTGTGTAAGGTTGGAAAGATGGACTTTGCCTGTAAACTTTTCATGGAATTTAAAAGCTCAAGATATATGCCAGACAAAATTAGTTACAACATTATGATTGATGGGTATTGTAAACAAGGGAATGTGGAGGAGGCTTTAATCTTGTTGACGGAAATGCTAGAAAAGAAAATATACATGAAGCTTTTAAACTGTTGGATAAGATGGTGGAACAAGGTATTGTCCCTAATCTAGTTACTTACAACACACTAATCAATTGACCCTGCAAGGGGGAAAAGTGCAGGATGAAAAAATATTCTTCAAGGAAATGGAAAAGAGGAGTCTTGTTCCTGATCATTTTATTTATACCAGTTTGATTGATGGACAGTGAAAATATGGAAATATAGAAGAGGCTTTCAAGCTCTATGCTTTCCTATAATAATTTATTCCATGCTTGCAATTCATGTACATAAATTGTGTTATTTATTTAGAACATATTCTTCTTTAAAGGTTGTTATGTATCCTACGTATAGGTTGGGATGTTATGAGCACTAAATACATTGTTTTTCTGTAGGAGAATTTATCTATGGGAGGTTGTCTAAACATCTACAGCCTGTAACAGCCCAAACTGGCACAATCAATAATGTTTGCTCTCTTCTTTATTTGGAAGGTCTGGGTTCCATTCCCATCGACTACCATATCCTACATTTTTTTTTTATAAATATACTTTTTTTTTGAAAGGTTCATCTATCTTTTATGAGGTTTCATCTATCTTTTATGAGGTTTCTTACATGTGAATAGGTGTTGGTTCTAAAGAAAGAAAATTCAGTTGTAGGTAGGCCCTTAAGGCTCTAGTTCTTCAAACTGAAGCTCTGATACCATGTGTAAGAACCAAATTTAACAAAGCCTAAATTTTTTTTGTAAATTTAAACATTAAGAATACTCATCATAAGCAATAAGCAATTTGTTTCAGCATATAAGAAACATAATTTAAATTTATGAACAACAATCTAATAAATTACATAACTACCACATAACCCAGCAAATTCATAAATAAAAATACCTCTGTCTGATGCTAAATTCTCGCTCTCTAGTTGTCCTCTCTGCTTCTCTGTCCAAACTTTGCCTGATGCTCTGACCAAACCCTACCCAAAAACAACTAACCACCCAACCAGCTAGGAGCAGCCTATCTGACTCCCTAGCTCTAGGATTCCATGAGGATTCTTGGACCCCGAGCCCAAAACTCCCAACAACCTAGTGCCCCATGCAACTGTCCTCCCCAAACTCCAAACCAGAAAAATATCAATAACCAGGAAAATACAGTCCTTCTCCCCCAACATTTCATAATCCTCTCTCGTAAGCCTCTGCCCAGTCATATCCCCCTCATTCACCACCTCCTACCTTCCATTAATTCCACCCACATTATCCCTCCATTTATTACCTTATCCTTCCATTTATTACCTTATCCTTCCATTTATCACCTTATCCCTCCACTCAATGCTTCATCCCCCCCTTACATACGTAAAGTCTTATAAAAATAAACTAAAGTTATTAAGCCCTCTAATTCATTACCCAAACCTTTAAATGTGTTGAGTAATCAATTAATTAATTAATCGATATTTATTAAACAATAAATAAATAATATTTAACTAGGGTTGTTACAAGAATATTTAACATTGCAGAGTTCCCTATTTGATAAAGGTTTAAGTAAATTAGTATTCAAAAAGGTTCATTCAAAGAATAATAAGGTTCAAGGAAAATCAAGCTCAGAACTTGACCTCAATGGATTTCCAACATCTAAAATTGAACAAATTCATTAAGCCACAAGTGAATCTTTAAAGATGTCTATTATTTAAATGGAAAATGAAAATGTTACCTTAAACGAAATAATCAAATAATTGGAGAGTGCTCTAATGCCTCCATCCATATTTTCCATCTGAATTGCTACAGTGCATCTTTGCAAAATCTTTGATGGAACACCAAAATCCATCTCAAGGTTAAGAGGAAAATATAGCATACTTGTTGTTGTTAGAAGATATGTTGGAGAAAACATTAAGAAAATAATTTATCTCATTCTTGAGGCATTGAAATTGGAAAATAACTTTTCTTCTTTGGGATCGAGGACAACAAATTTGACACAATATCTTCAGACCAACCTTGAGAATGATGGGGAATTTTATAAAGGGTTTTTTCTACCATTTTCATGAAAGTTTCAAGCATGAGTGAGTATGAAAAAAAATATGAGGAATTTCTTTCATCGGTCTGTATAAAGAACCTAAGAGCATGTTAGATAAAAAACTTAAGTGTTTAAAACAAATATTGGTTGATTGTAACACTATAAGTGTCAAGCGAGGAGAATCATATTTAAAATTGATTGAGTTAGATTTGGATAAAACCACCAGAGAAGTTGGACACCCAAAATTTATATTAAATCATATTCTTATGTCAAAGGAGAATTTTGAAGAGAAGCTAGAATAATTAAAGACTGCATCAGTTGAGAGATTGACTAGTTACACCAAATGTTTAGAACTGCAAGTGAAATGTTGGGTAGTCAATTATGTAAATAATAATGAAGTAATTGAACATACATTACACCAACTTTCAATTGACTTTACAGATATGGAAAGTGAATTATTTGATATAAAAGAAAAGAAATAAATACTTATTGCACCAATGAGGGATTATATTGAAAATTGGTTAAAATATGTCTTAACTAAAATAATGAAACTATATCAAGAAGGGTTAGTTGCAGCTGATCACAAAAATCTAGTGAAACAGATTACAAAACAAACCTTACTAAGCAGATAACACTTGAGATAAAGCCATCATAGTAAGTAAATTGGTCACATTTCGTAATCCCCTATTCATTATACTTCTTATTGAGAAATCATTCACTTGTGAATTTTCAATATTCTAAAAACCAGAAACATTCTCTAACCATTGCCTTTTTCTTCTTTCAAGTATAGTCCAATCCTATTACGCTTTATTATTATAGTTTGCAGAATTCCCATTCTAGTCCATTTGGATGAATGCAATTTTGTTCTTAAAAAAAACTATTATTTTTTGAAACTCCCAAGAGAACTACTTTGGGGTGTAATTTCAATGATTTATCAAACTCCAAGTTTATGAGCATGATATTTTTGAAGTGCATCTATCATAATATTTTTTGTTTTGAATGAAATGCTCTTATAAAGTTCTCTCAATTGTGGATTATTATCTTTCCTTCTTATGAATAAGACTAGAATTATTTATGTTATGATGGATGTGATTAATATTATGCTTTCATATCCCCCGGATGGGGTGATAGTGCGTGCTACGCGGCGATCGATGGGCGTGGGCAATAGCCATCAGGACACGGGGGCACGTGAAGGGCCCGTGCCACCCCTCTCCTAATTTATTAAACCTTCACTTCGACGCATTTGAGCATTAATGCAAGTTTTAATTCAAGCGTCCCTCCCTTCTGGTCTTTTTGATTTGGCTTGGATGGCAGTAATGCATATTTGTTCTTGTCGACCTCCCGCAGAGCTAGCTCTGCAGTGGCAATGGTGTGAACCCGAGCTCAGCCCTGTCTATTCCCTGACCCTTCGTCCCCGTTCTGCGTTCGGGCCTATTTTTGTTTGCAGTGTAGCCCGGACCATGACACGTCTAAGAGGAAAACCGCGACGGGGCTCACCTTGGAAGTCGTGACGCCCCTCAATCTCCCCCTCCGATTCACCCTCCATTACCTCCTCCCCCCAGCGCCACCCTGGGCATCTTCCGGCTTACTCTCGTGGCAGGACAATTTCGTACTCTACCAGCAGAGCTTTGGTGCCCAGACTGTCTAGTCCTCCCCTGATTCATGCCCGTAGTCCTTCCGTCTCGACGTCCGACCCAGACTCACAGCATGCTTCTCGCGGGGCTGGGCCTCTCCCCCACGACCCTTACACCAATGTCCAGCTGTGGGATAGCATGGCGACCCTTTATGATCTATTTTTTGATATTCGCCAGGAAGTGGACGATCTCAATTTTTGGCTACAGGAGACCGAAGCCAAGGTGGACCTTTTTCTTCGGACTCTCTCCTCTCTGCAGAACTCTCTAATCTCCAGCTCGGATGAGGATGCTCCAATGGAGGAGCCGACCAAGGCAACGGACGAAGAGACAGATACTGCGCCAGATGCAGCACCACGAGCAACGCCGGGGGCAGCAACAGGTGCAAACCGAGAAAGAACAGTCGAGGCTATGGAAGATGTGGAACATGAGCGCAACTAGGCAGCTCTGCCAGGTGTCTAGCTTGTTTAGTTTTGTTTTGTCGTATCATAGATGGTTAGCAGCTTTTTGAGAATTTACGTCTCTCACCAGTATATGGGTGACATCGATGTAATCTATGTTTCAAACGCTAGACAATAGTTCTGTTAAGTTTTCAAACCGCTTGGGTACAACGGACTGGTTTCCCCTCTATTGGGGCAGTCATGTACATCAACTTGGATTTCCATGTACTCTGTCTTAATACTCTGTTTTTGGGAGGCTCCTAATATATATTTCTCTTACTTACAAAAAAAAATATTATGCATTCATATTATGTTTTCTTTATTGTATGTGTTCAAATTATTGGTTTCTTCCCAAGAATAATACTTATCTGCGAGTTTCAAGGATATATTTTATTTATAACATTATATCTGTACGGTTTTAAACAAGAATAAAACTTCTCTGCTGAAGGAGATATTTTATTTCTAACATTATATCTATGTGGTTTTGAATGGGAATAATACTTCTCTATTGTTTTTACATATTTTTATGAGAACAATATATTTAGTTTATCTTAGTCTCTCGGTGAGGGGAAATTCTCTGCAACTTTCAAAATTCTCTCTACAACTTTGAATAATATTTAGGTCCACTTGGGTGTGTGTTCGTAAATTATTTCTATCTTCTTTAGCCGGTTGAAAACATGGACACATGAAATGAGGTCAATAACTTTTTACTTTGATTCAATTTTAATTTAAAATATATTTATAATCTATTAATATGTGAAAATTATATCTATATCTATCTATCTATCTATCTATCTATCTCTCTCTCTCTCTATATATATATATTAAGTTTCATAAGTAAAATTTTATTTGAGAGATAATAATTAATGTCATTATTATCAATTAAGAACTTTATTCTCCATTTTTAAAGTCAATCCAAAATAATAAAGGTTACATTTTTCCTCTTCTTTTCAATATGAGCACTCCACCACCTATTCCAAAATCTCATCCTAACAGAGGAAGGGCCCACAAAATCAACTTAGATATCCTTTACGATTATATGGAATCATTAGAAAAAAGGAGAGAAGAGTGAAGAAAGAGACCTAAAACTCCAAATAGAGATAGAGGAAGTCATTGATAAAAAAATTAGACTCTTCAAAGATACCATTCAAACTCAAATAGAGGATAGATTATTAGGGTTCAAGAGTGAATTGTAGATAATGAAGGATATGATTCAAGAAATGGAAAAACATAGAAAATCAACCCAAGAAGGAGAGATTGAAGAAAACCACAACTCGAGAGATATGATTAAAGATCTAGAAGAAAAAATAACCAACAATTTGACCCTTAGTAATCTGGAAAACAAATTGGATATCAAACCCATAAAAAAGGAAATGGATAAGCTAATCGAACTGGACCATGAGTGTCACAAAAGATCCTTAAACCTCATAATTTTTGGTATAAAAGACCAATAAGAGGAGGATACGATAGCAATCATAAAAGAAGAATTAAATAATAAAGTACAAATTGATACAACTTACCTCATAGAAGAAAAGAGGCTAGGAAAAATAATTGATCACAAAGATAGGTTGATCAATGTCAAAGTAAGTTGTAATGACCATAAATATAACATACTCATTAAATATTCGAGCTTAAAAGGGTCAAGATATTTATAACTGAAGAACTAATTCCCGAAGACCAAGTTGAATTAAGTAAGGAATTTCAAAAGGTAAAAGAAGTCAGGAAAGAGGGAAAATGGGAAATAATTAGAAATCAAAAAGTTATTGTTCGGGATAGAGATGAGAAGGATAATAATAAATAGGAATTTTGCACACTTAGGATTCTTTTTTGGAACTATCATGGCTCTCCATGGTGCAAAGTTCCTATGATAAGTTGGATCCCGAGTGATATTGATATTATTTGTCTAGTTAAAACTTGGGAGCATGAGGAGTATAAGGTCCCTAACATAGAAGGATTTTTCTTGGGGTTGGCATGGAACAAAAAACCCCATCGTAGAGGGATAGGGGGCATATCTTGTTGTATTAGAAAAAATATTTCTCCTCACATTCAACTTGTTAAGATCAACCCTCTCAATCAGTACATCCGGAAAGAAATTTCAAACACCAATGCTAAGAAGATGTATATAGCAATTTGTTTGTTTTGCAGCTATTAATTATACTTTTTATAAGAAAAACAATCTAGATAACAATTTTTTCTATAATAATTTAGAGCAAGATATTTATAGTTTGAAAAATGGAGGTAATATCCTCCTGCTAGTAGACTTTATTGCTAGGACTGCAACTAAACAAGCTACTCTTTTAAGTAATTATTCCAACCATAATCATTTATGTCTAGATGAGGACCTTGTTTTATTTAATAGCTACAAAATAATCTATGAAGACTTAATTGCGAATTTGTTTGGTACAGAGTTGGTCAAACTCTACAGTTATCAAGACATAATAATTTGCAATGGAGTAATGAAGTGGTCAAACTCCAATCTTTTTTGTTGTTTTGTTGACTTTAGAAAGTCTTTTGACATGGTTCTTAGGAAAAAACTTTGGAATAGGTTGGAAGAGATAAAAGTGCCTCTAGAGTTGAGGGATGATGAAATAAGGATATATGAGAATGATATTTCTAAGTTTAAAAACCTGGAGGAATTGTCAAAATATATTAACTGCAATATTGGAGTAAAAAAAACTTGTCCCTTATCCCCTACCCTTTTTGGCATATACATTGAAAATTTAAAGGATTTCTTGGAAAAAGTAAGTTGTGTTGGCCCTACTCTCACTGGTATGGTAATCCATATTCTTCTTTACTCTTATGATACCATTCTTATGGAAAGGATTCCCCACTATCTTGAAAACCAACTAAGAATCCTCAAGGATTTTGGCTCCAATATGGGTATGACTATTAATACTGATAAGACTAAGGTCATGATTATTAAACTCAATAAGATCACTTATGATACCTTCATATATGACAACAAAAACTTGGTGGAAGTGAATTCATAAAAATATCTTGGAATTGATATTCACCATAGGCTCAACTAGAATTATAGAATTGAGAAAACGATTATTGGGGGATGGAAAGATTATTATGGGCTTGAAAACAATTGTAAATTAGATGATCTATGGAGTTGGGATAATAATAAAATCCTCTTTGATAATCTTGTTACACATGTTATTATTTATGGATGTGAAGTTTAGGCTTGCAGTATCTCTCATGAATCTTGGAGAAATATAGAGAAAATTCAAAAAAAAATTATAACCTATAATCTCAAAATTAAAGGAAATACGCCCTATCCCATCCTCCTAGAAACAAGCCTCTCCCCCATTGATACAATGACTATGAATAGATACATAATGTATAAGAACAAGTTAAACAACATGGAAGACAAGAGGCTTCCTAAAATTTCTTGAAAATCGAGTCTTGACCACCATTGACTCAAGCAAGGATGGCATAAAGATGCCCGGTCTTGACTAAACTATTGGGGAATTATGGAAGACACCATTTTACAAAATAAAGATACTATTAAAAAATTGTCAAATCAAATTTTAAGGAGAAAATGTGGTGTGATAAAGAGTTAGAGGAAAAAATAAAATTAAGGTATTATAAGGATGTAATCAACCCTAATTTAGAAGATGAAAATTATCTATCTGTTTTTCCAAGTGTAAATAAAAAAATAAGCATTGCTAAGATAAGAAAAAAATATCACGAGCTCCATAGTGAAACTGTGAGTTAGTCAATTCAAAAAACATCATGGGATGAAAGAGTGTGTCACCTTTGTGACACTAAGAAGGTTGAATATGAAAAGCACTTTCTCTTAGATTGTCCAGCCTATACCCATAGTAGATCTCATTTTCAAAATATTTTTCACACTACCAACCTTCCTAACCTCTTAACTCAACAAAACTATGGTGATCTTGGAAAACTTCTCTTAATGCTTTTCGAGCACATAAAAAAAATTCTAAAGAATCACAAGTAATCACTTACCCTCTTAAGGTCTGATAGACCAATTCAGTCTTAGTGGACATTAATCATCATCATCATATATTTTCTCAGTTTGTGAAAGATTCATGGTCCTCTTCTCAATAATTCTTGTTTCTGAATGTATATTTCATCTTCATTGTATATTTTGAAAGAAATAAAGATTGGGGATTTTTTATTTAGTATTCCTAACTTATAGATTTGATTTAGAGTATTCAAGACAAATCTTTTAGACCATAATGGAGGAGTACCACCTCTATAAAAATCGTCTAGGATATTTTATCCTCATGAGGTTGTTATTTTGATTGTGACCAATTATAACATCAACAATTCAAAAGCATAGTTTTAGATATTTTCTTTGAATTGATCCATGATTGTGTAGAAGAATATATGAATGATTTCATTTTTTATGGAAATTATTTTAAAGATGCATTAGAAAATATTGAAAAAGTTTTAATATTCAAAAGCATAGTTTTAGATATTTTCTTTGAATTGATCCATGATTGTGTAGAAGAATATATGAATGATTTCATTTTTTATGGAAATTATTTTAAAGATGCATTAGAAAATATTGAAAAAGTTTTAATTAGATGTAAAGAATCTAATCTTTCATTAAGTAATAAAAAGTTCCACATGTTGCTTACTAAAGTAATTTTATTAGGTCATTATATATCTTGTGCAAGAATCAAGGTTGATCCAGAAAAGGTAGACGAGATTTATAAATTTACATCTTAAAAACTAGGAAGGAGAATGAATTTTCTTACAACTTGTAGGATAATATGCATTTTATAGAGAAATTCACAAAAATAGCATACCATTGATGAAATTTCTCACAAAAGATAATGATTTATTTTGGAATATGCAATGTCATACAAAGATTTTTTTTTTAGCACCAATATTAAGAGGACCAAATTCGTCTTTACGTCTTCACATATAAATTGATGCTTTAGATAAAGCTATCAAAGTAGTTTCGGGGAAAAAATAAAACCACCTACCAAATGCCATTTATTTCATTACCAAAAATTTTGTTCCTGTTCAATTGAATTATACTATGCCAAAAATTTTCTTTTGTAGTTGTACATACTATCAATAAATTTATATATTATGTTACTGGTTATGAGGCTTTCAGTCATACTGACCATTATGCTATTTATATATTATGAATAAATAAATTATGAATGGTAGAGTAACCATATGGATTTTATTACTATAAGAATTTAATATCACCATCTGATATAAACCTGGGAAAGAAAACCTGGTTATTGATATTTCCTTTCCACAATTAATGAGGAAGGTGAAGTTGTTCCTGTAGAAGATAATTTTTCTGATAAAATTTTTTTTTTATATCTACTAATTCACCTTGGTTTGATGATATTTCAAATTACTTGCCCACGGGAAAGTTACCACAACATCTCTCACCGAAAGAGAAGAAGAATATTGTGAAGAAAAGTGCCACATACTCATGGATTTAAGTAGGCCTCTTCCATACAGGACTAGATGTAATCATATGACGATGTGTATGATACGATGAATTACATGACATACTCATACCATGAATTTATGATCCATGCCGGGGACACTTTTAAAATAGAACTGCTAATAAAGTCCTTCATTTAGGATATTATCGTCCTACTCTTTTAGAAATTCCAATAAATATGTTATAAGTTATGATAGTTGTCATAGAATGGGCTGACTATCAAGGATATTTTCTACATGAGAGCTAACTTTCCTTGAAATGAGAGCTAACTTTCACATGCTTGTTTTCTCATAGTGAACAAAAGAAATAAATGTGTGTGATGAAGAATAGGAAAAAGGTGAAAGGCAATACATGATCACTAATGATATGATGAAGATGAAATGTGAGAGAAACTTAAAGAGAATATGAGAAAAATAGAGAGAACATGATCATATGGAGAAGAGGTTGGTGAGTATCCATATGTGAACCCATTGCTCACATATGTGAACCCATTGCTCATTTAACTAGAGAATGTTTAGGGCATTTGCTCATCTAAATGGATATTATACGCATGGTTTTGATTTATGTTCCAATTTATATTTTATATTATATTTATATATTTTAACACATGTACAAAAATCATTGGACTATGTAGAGCCGATATATAAGGATTCATTGTAAGGCCCTTTTATCTCTTAGGTTTCAAGAGTAATTGGAAGTTGTAGTGGTTTCCAAAGGGGTGGAACTTTTGAGAGAACATATTAGTAACATAATTAAATTGTTTTTATATCAGAAAAAAGTGATTGCAAAGGCTCAAATCCTATATGGATTGATTAAAAAGAAAAAATTAATACATGAAATAATGTTCTTGTGTTTTTAAGGTGCTAAATAGGCAAAGAAAGATATAAAACACGCAAAATTAATTCATGAAATGTTTTTATTGTTTCTTCAAGATTCCAAACACACAAAGCACACATGAGATTATATTACGAAATGTACTAAAAGAATTATTTTTCTTTTGAAAATAATGAAAAAATAGTATATTATTTCTTCATGGGTCAGTTACAACTATTGTTGTCATACCATGAACTTCAAGAAGTCAAATGCTTATAACTAAGTGATAATTATTTCATGTCTCAAGAACATCATTTCAATGGCATACTAAATTTGTGGTATGTATAGATGAAAATCATTAATCTTCTTCTTAAGCTCTTCATTTAGGCATCCCTATTATTATAGTCTTCTATAAGGAATTATATAGACCTTATATAGAAGTTGGTAGATTTTTCAGAAACTCATTCTCATGTTCTATTATGAAACTTTTATATATTTCTATGAAAGGTACTAGAAATATGACCCTCCTTTTCCCATAGTGCATGATTTTATTTCAATAACGTTTTGCATAAGGAATCTCAAAGATTTGTTTTTCAACAAAAGTTGTGTAAGTGGAATAAGATGCCCTTGATGTGGAAAATCAACACCTTTCTCTAAGAGTTTTCCCATGGATTTGACACATCCTATATTATTGAATATCATGGTTACATGGATTAGATATGAGTACGCTACTATATCTTTGTACTTTTATTTTGGTGTGGGATATAAAAGGATTGACTTGTTTGAGGAAATTAACCCTATTTTAGAATTCAAGGGGAATTTTTCAAATTAATGTTATAATACATCAAAAGGTGTCATAGGTCTAGGTGATAACCATCCCAATTGAAAAAATATTGTGCGTTATTTGAGTCGATCACATTCTTATGATTTGTAGACTTCATCAAGAATTATATATTCGATCAATCGAGAGAGATATAGAGTGAGTATTATTATTCTAATTGTGTATCATTTCTTTCAAGGTTTTTTTATGTAGTTTCCATAGATACACTTTTTATTTTCTATTATAGTATGCACTAAAATTAATGTTCTCAAGATGTGAGGAAATGAAAAAAACTTGTACTAGGCAAACTAGCACACCATATTGTGTGTCAAATCCTTAAAAATATGTTGTCAAATTAAGGGTTTATGTTTCAATGATATTTTATTCATGTCATATTAAATTACATACAATGATGTCTTCTAAATAACATATTATATCATATATACAAAGATCATTCCAGTTCATCCTTCAATTCAATTTGTAATGTTTGGAGACCTTCCCTTGTGATAAGGTGCATGTACTTTTATCCTCTCACACTCAAGTCCATCAAAATGTAATCAATATGTACAATTTCATTTTTTTTATGGCTCACTCTCAACTTGGTGACACATGACTGGTAATGTTGTCCATGTTCATTGGTGAACAAACTTATAAACAAATGTTTTTCCGCTCTTCTTGGAGGTCAATTGATTGTTGTGCCTCCTTGAGAGGGATTTCCTTATACTAAATCTCTTAACTACTCTACATGATGAGTAAAATTATATTGCATGCTCATAGGGAAGTTATGTTTTCTTTAAATACATTGATGTATTACAAATGTAAATTGTTTTATTGATGAGAGTGTCACCTTGTGCTAATAGGGGTGGTGAGTGATTTTCTACTTGTTACTTAATTATGAAGAATGGATATGGAACATTTGTAAGGTGGTTAAACTCTAGTTTGTAACCATGCCCACTTAGTAATACATGACTAGTAATGTGGTAATGAGCATCAAATAAGGGTATTATTGATCAAGGTGCACATTAGTGGCCACCAATCCCTTCAACTGACTAAACATAGTTCTCCATATTGGCATTTTTTTTATCTAAGGTTGTTTAGGTCCTAAATTTCTAGTGCCCTTTTGAGGCCTTAAATTGTTTTTTGGCTACGTAATTAGATCTTTCCAATGAGCGACTATTCACCCCAAGTGGAGGTTGTATACAAAATTTGTGCCACATGGAAGTTGATGTATCAAATTTCCACCTCAAGGCCTACAATCCTTTTGGTTTTTTTAATATAGTGTTAGGGTTTTTTATATTAAAGGTTTTTTCGCTACAATAATAACACCTTGTAGAAAAGTTTTTTATGGAACCTCCCTGAAAACTTTATCCCTTCTCTGTGAATAGTGAAGGTTGTTAGTGCAGGGGGGCGACTGCAGGATTTGGTGAAGGTTTATTTACCAGTGTACCTATATGGTACATACACCTCAGTGTGAATATATAAATAATTCCCTAATGATTAACTATTCAAGAGAACCATTACTAGTTATAATAAAAAACACAACCACTGAGAAAAGTGCCCTGGTGCCATTGAACATTACAACATGTTTCATATTTCTTTTGTTCAATGAACCGACGTATGGTAAAATTAAAAAAATTACCATAATGATTTTCATTATTAGACTTAATTATGTTATTCAAAACTCTCTAAAAAGCATCGATGCTCACTCTTCCTCAAAAAATGCCCCATTTGTATCAATCTACAATTACTTCAACAACTCCACTAGTAGATTCCCCACATTTCCAAATTTTAGAAAATACCATGAATTTGTGTTTCTTCTCAATGGTGGAACCATGAATACTTGAGACATAAAATCTCAAGTAAATTATTTATGACCTACCTATTTGCATTTTCTTTGTATTAAAATTTGACATTAGCCTAAAACTTGGTTGTTTTTTTTATTTTTTATTCAATTCTGCAAATAATGTGAGTGAATGTAAAGGAAGCACCATCTCCGATGCATATATTATAAATATATGCACTAGGGTTGATAAACAAATGACAACACCATAGTAAAATTTGAAAAATAAGCATAGCGGTGTGTTTCATATGATGCCCCATCCCCAATGCATTATAAAACAGAATGCACCATTAGAAAAAAAATGTTAGTGATCGAAGAAAAATTGAGAAACAATGCATTGATGTTAATAAATCTCACCATCATATTTCCATCAAAAAAATTAACCTACCCATGCACCAAACTTTAGAAAACACACCAGTGTTGTAAATAGCATAACACTAGGTCGATTATATAATAATTCAGGATAGAGGTGCATCACAAGGGATGATCCATTACCGGTGTATCCCAAAAAAAAATGCATGTTGCAAAACCAACTGATGCTCCAATAAGAGTGGAGAACTAGGTCATTCCCTTTAACCAACTGGACAAACCAATTTTCAACAAACAAAATTTATCATAGTCATGTGCGAAGGTTAATGGAATACAATGATTCTTTTTACAGAACCATACCAGAACAAATATTTAACCAATTGGCATAGCTATGTGTCGCATTGAATGCCATGTTTTCATTTTGTTATACAAAACAACACACTTCTAAAAAACATTTGTACTCCAAAAACACTGGAGCACGAGTGCATTCTCATTAAGACATCCCGACGCCTAATTTCCAACAAAACAATTTAACTTAGTGGTGCCCTCAAGTCCAAAAAATGCAACTATAATATAAAAATCAAGGAAGAGGGTTGAATATTTTAAAATTTAGTAGAGAGGTGTGTCTTATGAGGTGCCCCATTGAGGGTGTGTCTCATTATAGTAAATTCATGAGTGTCATGCACAACAATGCACCACATGAAACTTTTGAAAATTAGAAAATTAGTGCATCCAAGTGGATGCCTTGTTACTTTTTCCATACATATCACCACATAGCGGATGACATATTGGTTCTCCAAGAATAAAGAAGAACTGGTGCAATACGTATATCCAAGTGAACTAGCTAGTTTAGAACAAAAAAAAAATGCAAAGCAATATGTCTTGCAGGACACCCCCTTCTTGGTGCATTACAGAACACAATCCACTTCTAAAATACGTGATGGTTCCAAAATAACCATGGAGAACCAATGTATTATTCAAACAACATGTCCTAGAGGTGATTTTATTTTGATATATTGTACTACGTTAGTGTCTAGTTACTATTTTCTGCACATTGATTACTTTTCCACATTGTTTGGCAAACATAAATTAATTTTATCTTTTGTTAAATACAAGTTATTTATATATGCGTTTATTTTATAATTTGAATCCATTTTATCTATATATGTGTTCCTAACAATACTATAATATGAATTAGATATGACACCAATGAGAGGAGGAGGATCAACAAGAGGAGTGGGTCAAAACGTACACTTTTGTTCATGAGTGGGAGACCTGAGAGTGTGTGTGTGAGAGAGAGAGGATACCTCAGGATATTACACCTCAAACACATTCCCTTTTGAGAGATTTTTTCCTCCTCAAGTTTTATGAGGAGGTTACATCCCTCAATGGGAATTCTCCATTTTTACAGTAGTTCATCCATTTTTGGGATTACGCTCAACAAGCATTTAGGGTCGGTCTTGATCTGTGGTATCATCCAATGGAGGAGGGTGTTTATTTTATCACTAGGTTTTCTAGGAGGGGGGAGGTTTTGCCCCAATTCCTTTATCTACTACTTGGTGTTGTAGGAGAGTATTATATGGTATATTCATAGATATATGTTGGTCTAGACGTTATTTCCTCTTCAGAATTCCAGGTTATTAGTGGTCATATGAGTATCAATTTATTTCATACAGTGGAGTTTATGTTCCCATGTATTATTCTCATTGAAATGTCACACTTTATCTCTGATGGGAAGTGAATTAGTTTCCCTTTTATGTATTATGTACCTATTTTAGTGGAGAGGCCTCAATTGATTATGTGGATGACTATTTTTTTGAGACAATATTTTTTGTTTGTTATCATTGTTGTGTCATTTTAGGTGGGAGGAAATTCTCCCATTCACGTTAGAGTTATTAAAATGATTTTTTCATAGGTTTGATGACACTTGACCCCTGATCAAATCCTAGGCCTATGATTGATGTGTGTATGCACACGTTGGCTCAATTGTTTCCTAAGAGGGTTCAGTTGTAGTGGTCATGTACTTCAGTCAGTACAAAGGTATATGATTTTTTGGATGGAGTGGACAATAATGTCCTCGATATTGTATAGTACGTGTACACATGTATGGATTAGAGTGGATCTTCAAATATCCTATTTATACAATCTATGCCACTAAATGAGTGAGGTAATATTATCATTATATTTTGATAAATATAGTTGCATATTTTTATGTATTATTTAATGCACATGTAATTCATTGCAACATTGTTTTTCAATTATATAATTAATATTATCTATTGTTTTTCATATATTGGCAAAAATGTTGGGGATTATCCTCCCCAAATGGATGACAATATGGTTGAGGCAATGGAGAAATAACCTCATGTGCGTAGACTCAATAGGCCACACATGATGATCGGGATTATTTTCGGCACGAAATGAGAGCGGAGATATAACACAAAAATATAGAGAGATATTGAAAGAGAGCCAATAATATCACAAATATATATCAGATATATAACAAGAGGCATAGATATACAATAATACATAATTTATATTAATGACCAAAATGTACAAAACTGTAGAAATACAGAGTGAAAGACTCACTAGAATGGTGGTAGCTTGTCTCTGAGAAGAGATGTGATGGATAATCACATTCCAAAGAACATGATTGTCACAATGAGGCTCCAAAGGAATTTTTAAAATAAATAAAATCCAAAATCCTAACCTCTAAAGATGAAAATCCAACAATTTTGTGGACCCCATTTTTGGTAGTTTGGTGTATCAACTTCCTGGGGCATAACTTTCTAATATGATCTTTATTTGGGGAACACAAGAGATTGTTGGAAAGGTATCGATGAGGAGATTCATTTTTGGAGCTCAATGAAATCCTTCAAGTATCGCTGAGGTGATTGATTGTGAAATTTTTTTATTTAGGCCCTCAAAATGGTTTTAGAAGTTTAGAAACCGAAAAAATGTTAAAAATAGTAAGTTGCTAGAAGAATTTTTTGAGCCAGTTGGAATAACAGGGTGGCCACGAATATCCACCTGGATCAATCCTCCCTCATTAGGAAGAAATTGTCTCCATTTCACTGAGTTCCCGGGGAGAGGGGGAAGAATTTTTTGAATCTTGGTGAGATTATTTCCTTCCTGGAGAAGTTACGTTGCTTAGCTTGTTGAAGGATATCCTGAACCTGTTGTTGGCGGGGTTGAATGTATTCAACCAGTTGGGCTACATGAGATGGCTATGTGAAGAAGGAATCTTTGCACTTTCCTGCAATATTTTTGACTTTCTTATGTCGAATAGAAGGTGCTTGAACCAAGGGTGTAGTGGTTGTTGTGTCCTTCTCTTGAGTTTTAGAGCAAATTATGAAGAAGTTGAATTTTGTAGTATGAGATACTAACTTGTGGCACTGTTTAGGTGGGACAGTAATTGGAAATGCCTCTGGTATCCTGTAGATATGACCCCCCAAAGTAATAATGACAATACAAGGTCGATACTCACAAATAACAAGGCGCTTCCACATATATGGCTGACCCAAAAGAAATTCATAGACATACAATGGGGAAACCTCAAATAATACCTCATCCTTGAAGGGTTGGATGTCATAGGACAAGAGGCACTATTGGCTGACATGAAGATATCATCCTTGGAAAATCCACCCGATGTTGTATGGTTGCGGGTGTGGTGTTGTCGACAAACTCAATTGTTTGACGACCTATGTTGAGATGAGTTTCTTCTATCTTCCTCTATAAAAAATGAAATGCAATGGGGTCCCCTTCACCCACATCTTTGAATGGAAGAGGTGTTACCCCTTTTCAAGATCTGTTGGTTCTTCTGGTTGAACTGTTGCGGTCGCAACAGTAGCTGTGGGGTTTGCGTGGATGATCTGCCTCTTCCAAGTATTTTTGTGAATCATATTTTGAATCCGGGTTTGGATATTTTTCTTTGATATCGAACACCAATGATTTTTTTGAGCGACACTCACTGGTGTTGTTATAGGGTATTTTTTGGAAATCGCACCATTTTCCAATTTCTTTCATTTTCTTCCCCTTATCGTTCTTTTCTTATGGATTGGAATGATTTTTGGGACACTGTTTGTTAGGTACATCTTTATCATACTTTTGTTGTTCTGGATTTGTAGACCTAAAATCTTATTTGTTCTAGTGCTTAATTTTCTATTTGATCTTGACATAATGTCTCTAAGCATCTCCCAGTGATGAGATGCCGAGAAACTCAATTTCAATTTGTATGTATCTTTGTAGATCCCCATGGTATTTCAGAACCAAATGTCACTCAAAGTATTTGATACCTACATTGTTGTGCAAGTCATGGAAGGTATTGGTGAACTGCAACACTTCTTGGATCCTCTCTTTCCATAGTGTGGTCCATCTCATGTACCAGTTGTCATATTTTCCAATAGGGTAATATTGTTCCCTGACCGCATCCACAAAAAAATCCTAGGTGGGCTCGACCCCATATATTCCATAATCCTCTGTGGAAATTTACTCCTAGTAAGTTTCCCACCAATGTTTGACATGGGGGAGATCCTTAAGGAGTGTTAAGGTAATATTATCCCTCTCAGAGAAATTATGAATAAATAAATAACCTTGTAGTAGATTTAACCATCTTTCTAGGGCATCCGCATCTATTTGTCCTTTAAATATGGGAATATCAAAATTAAATTGTACCTTGAAGGTTGAGGTGCCTCCAAAGTGGATGCTTGATGAATATTTATTTTTTGTTATCGGTAGGTATTGAAGGATGTGGGAACAATTCTCCATCATTTCGTCCCTCTGTTGTATGACAACTTGCTCAAGCAAGCAATTAATATAATCTTTTGCTCCATCGTTTTTATTTTCTTCCACCATGGAAGGTTTCATGGGAATGCGAGAGCGATATTCCTCAAGAGAATTAATATCGAGATGCATATTTCTATACTCGGACCTCGTGGGGGACATGCATTGAAATAAATGATCAAGAGCATCCTACTCTGTTACTACTAATCCAGATTATTTTCAGCACAAAATGAGAGAGGAGATATAACACAGAAATATACATAGATATTGCAAGAGAGACAATAATATAATAGACATGTTTCATATATATAACAATAGGTACACATATACAATAATACACAATTTCTATTAATGAGTGAAATGCACAAAACTGTAGAAATATCGAGTGAAAGACTCGTTATAATGGTGGAAAATTATCTCTGAGAAGAGATGCGACGAATAATCACATTCACAAGAAGATGATTGTTACAATGAGGCTCCAAAGGAATTTTTAACATAAATAAAATCCAAAACCCTAACCCTAGAAGATGAAAAGATAACAGTTTTGTGGACCCTGTTTTGGGTAGTTTGGTGTATCAACTTCCGAGGGGCGTAACTTTGGCATTTGATCTTTGTTTGGGGTGCACGATAGCTCATTGGAAAGGTATCGATGAGGAGATTCATTTTTAAATCTCAATAATATACTTAAACTATCATTGAGGTAAACAATCATGAAAAACTTCATTTAGGCCCTCAAAATGGTTCTGAAAGTTGAGGAACCAAAAAACTGCTAAAAATAATAAGTTGTTAGAAGATTGTTTTGAGCCAGTTGGAATATGTGGGTGGACTTCGATGTACACCTGGATCAAATGATGGATTAGAGAGTATGGACATAAGTGGTGAATTTTCTATGTGGTTTTATGTTCATGGGTGGAGTGTTACATGTACCGATTCGAGAGATATTACGGGTACTAAAGTTCTCTATCATATGGGCGACCTTGCCTCATGAAATGATTTCACAGATGCTTCAAACCATCATTTCCATCGACCAAACAGGGATGTTTATGTATTTTTTTCATGATTCCATTCCATATAGCCCATCCAGAGACCGAACCTCATCCTCTACATCACCTAGTCCTCCTTCTCCTACTCCTTCACATGTGTCTACACCATCCATCTATCGTTCAATTTATCCTCCACATTTTTTTGCACCATCCAATGATGCTTCTCTTCCTCCTCCTCCTCCTCTTATGTCACCATACAACAACCTTCCTACTTCTCCTCCACATGTCTCTACACCATAAAATAATCATCCTCCTCCTCCTCCACCACTTGTGACACCATCCATTGATCCTCCTCCTCCTCTTCAACTTATTTCACCATCCACCTATCCAATTTATTATACTCCACTTGTGTCTACACCATCCATCGATCTTGCTCCTCCTCCTCCTTCACTTGTGTCACCATCCATCAATCCTCTAACTTCTCCTACACATGTGTCAACGTCTACCAATCCCCCTCCTCCTCCTTCTCCACTTATGTCATTGTTGATGCTTGAATCCTTCAAGAACGAAATTATAAACTCATGAGGATATGACTCCTCCTATGTTTTTAAAGAGGTGGTACTCCTCTTTGGATTATGATATTCTATGTAGCTTCAAATCAATAATAATATGGGACCATATGACATAATATAGTCCAATCTTTAATGCTCAAGAAAAATCAAAATGTGGAAAAGTAAAATAATATTTATAAAAGAGAATTCTTGAGAAGTGAAATAGGAATCTCATACATCACACATTACAAAAAATTAAATTGTCCTAACATCCATCAATGGAGAAATAAAGATTCTTATCACATTCAAAATAAAATAATATGGTCCATTCGCCTACGAGAAATTTCAAAAGTAATACTTATAGATATGAAAAGAAGATTATGATAGACCAATTTCAAATACTTTATACTCAAAACTCAGAGTTATAAAATATAGTCAAAATTGATCCCGAATAAGTTCTCTGGGATTTATGAAAAATTATAATGTATGTTATAGTGCATTGGAATAAAGGTGTTTGTCCATTGGACTAGTATTGAGGCTCCTGCAGACCATAAAGTAAACATGTACAAGAAAGTACGAAGTAGAAAGAAGAACATGGGAATATATCGAACAACAAAATTTCGAAAGAAGACAAAGAGGAAGTTTATTAGGATTCAATTATACTTTTATATTTAAAGAAGATGAATAATTGGATGAAAAACTGATAAAGGAAGAAGTATGTGATCACCATGGACTTAGTATGATGTAATCTCTCGCTTTTCATTTTCTTTTTGTTGTTTCTTTTTACCCTTTCTTGTTGTGGTTAGATTTCTAGTTGTAATTGCTTCTGTTGGTATTTCATAAATCTTGACAATCGACTTGTTTAACCATTCTTGAATATAATTCCTTAATGGGAAAATAGTCACTTGTTGTTTTAATTTGATATTAAAAAACTCTTTTTTGATTTATCTATGATCATTAGATTAATTTTGCAAAGAATTCTTAGTATCTTCATTTTTATTTGTAAACTCAACAAGTCAGTTGTCAATATCATCATGTGTGAACTCAATCCTAGTATCAAACTTCTCAGTTGATTCCTTTTTTAATTCTTCAATTTGATCTTCGATTTTTTCTCGAGTCACGAGCATTGAATTTGAGATAAACTTAGGGTCAAAGAATTCAATATTGGTACCAACAAGATCTAAATCAAGAATTTTTTAGTATTCTTCCATATTCCTTCTTTCCAAATCAGTCAATTGAGTTAACAATCCCTTCAATACATTGATTCTTTCAATCCACCAGGCCTTTAGTTGCTTGATGTAGCCCAGGGAAGGTAAATATTATTTCTTCCTCATCTACTCCATCATTTCCGAAACCTTTACTACAAACATAAGAACTCCATTTTTATAGAAGCCTTCATCATTTTTCAGAACTATATTCAAATATTCTCTGGTGTTATGAATTCTAAGGCCTATAGAGGCAAATACTTTTACTAAATCCCATAACTCTAAAATCAAAGGAATTATTTTCTTTATGTTCTCCTCAACAAAATGTCAAGTGGAAATAATGAAGTTTGCAATTCCTTTTACTCTAACACCTGAATATGGGGTTTCTTGAAAAAATTTCTCAATCTGAATCATGGCAACGAGGGAATCCAAAATAGGTGGAGGCATGATATTTGATTCTAATTCATTAATTTTCTCTTTCAACCGAGCATTTTCTTCCTCGATATTGGAAATTGAATAATCCAATGCATCCCATACAACTTTGTGAATGGACAAAAATATATAAGGAAAAATGTTTCATGTATAAATGGTAGACCGCAACTTTCCACTTTTACTCTTCGTGGTTATTTTAAATACCACTTTCTTAGAATCTTTGTCAAATGAGGAATTATGTACAACAAAAGCCTCTTCATCATAAACATCTCATCCTGGACTATAAGTATAGAAATATGATGTACATATTCTCTATTGGGTTCTTCTTCCGCTGGGAAGGTGATATTCTCGATATCCACATCAAGGTATATATTATCTAGTAATAAATCATGTTCAGGTGCATGTGTTTCTCCTTCCTCTTGTTGTGAATTAGTTCTTTTTCTTTTATTATTTAACTTGTGGGGGTTCTCTAATTTTCCCTGAGGACGGTTTATTTCTTCATCATCCCCTAAATTATTACTCTGTATTTTTATTTTTTGCGATGTTTCGAGCTGAGGGTTTATCTTGGGTAGAACACTTATTCAACAAACAACAAGCCATTGAGAATTCTTCTCATTTTAAGGCTTACCTCTTCCCTTCTGATGTTGTGTGGTATTTATGATATTTTCTATATTGATGGAATCTCTATCACCTTCTTGAATATTAGGTTCATGTCTATCATTCTCCTCTTCTCCACTTACAAATGAGTTGGAGTGCAAGGATAATGCTGAATGAAATCAAATGATTGTAAAAATGATGACTTGGGTGAAACCCATTGATTTATTTTTCATATATGAATTTGGAATGGTCGAAATAGGAATCATCTTCATCGATCTTGCAAATTCGTCTAAGAAGAATTTCACCAACTTTCCAAGGAAGAGGCGTGAATTGACTTTTTCTTTTCTTAGAAAAGGCGTGAAACTAGAATCTGTATTGTCTAGCCATTTCAATAAAAAACAATTCATCATATATATAATGCATAAGAAAAATGGGTTTTCGGTAGAAACGAAAACCCTGATTATATTGTAATCATGCATTCTTTCAAGGATTCCTTTCCCTTTCAGAAACCTTGATGCCTCCAGTGAGAGCCATGAAGTATCTTCCCCAAATAATAGCTTCTTAAATTTAGACAAAAAATCATTATATGGTTCATAGAAATGGTGGCCAACCTTCTTGCTCCACAAAGCCTGATACCAGATGGTCACATGATACACTTTTACTTTTATCATTTTGTCATTATTTCAACCGTTAAAAGTATGAAAATAGGTGTTAGAAAATACCAAATAGGATGACATATAAAAAAATTCTCAGTCTTGAAATTTTTTAGCTGTGCAGTAATCTCATTTGAATAATCTTCTCCTAGTTGAATATTGTATTTTCATGAACCATGAAATGAAATATATACAATTTCAATCAAGGAATGGTTTCTATAGAGTCCTTGCCAACAATTTGAGCAAATAACTAGACAATTTATTTATAGGGATTTTTCAAAGAAATTACTTGAATCCTAGAAATGTCTTCTGCAATTGATGAAGGATTCTGTAAATACTCTTGAAGAAGTTCGATTCCATTATTTTTTATTTTTAGAAAATTCTTGGCTTCTTCCCCTTTGTAAACCACATTTGGAATAGATAGTTTCAACATCTCCCTAAATATTAAATGCACCAAAGAAATAATAGAACTTCTTTGCAATAGGATGACCCTTCTGTTTTGGATGAATTTGTCGATGCACTAGGTGATGATATATTTGCATTCAAATACATATGGGATGGAAACTATGATAACTATCCCCGAAGTCCACACCTTGTTGTTTTCTTTTACCATCATATTTGAATAGTACCAATACGATGAGGACCAATGATAGTTCTAGTCTTCTCTGGCAAAGAGGTTCAAGGTATCTCCACAAAACAATTGTTTTCTCATGACTATATTCGTTGAGTTGGAGGGATTTTCTTGTAATATTACTTTGCATAGTAAAACAAATTTAAGTTATATTTCTTTCAAAGAAAGAATTAACTCAAAATAAATCTGTTTTGCCTCGATATAAACACCATTAGTTAACAACCATTTCAGAAATGAATTTAGTAGTTGAGTCCATAAAGATAGCATTAAATGTGACTCGTGAAAAGTGAAATACGAGACATATGATGGAGGAGAGCCGGAGTGAGAGATTAGAATGGAAGGGCATGTCCATGGGTTCGAAAGTCCAAAAGTCTGAAAGTCTGAATAAATGAAATTTCTAAGTGATGAGATACGTCGTGTGTACTGTAAGAAGAGTCAAACCATAACATGTGAGTCCACAAGTTCATGATAGAAAAATAGACTAAGTGTTGGGGAGAACTGATGTATGGGTAAAGGGATCATAATACAAGTTCAAGATTCCACTAACCATTGAACATGGTGAAAATGACTAAGTATGATAATATTGATTCAATAAAGAAAAAGGGAAAAGGAGATACATAGGATTCATGAAGGAAATGCATAGAAGGCGAAGAGAAGAGTTAAGAAAAGAAAAGGAAAGATAGAAAAAAAAGGGGAAGAGAAAAAATAGTTCAATAATTGACTCCAACTGTGGGATGACAACCCTCTGCGGGTTATCAAGAATCTAGAATCTCATAACTAGATTCTTTATCCTTTGGGTAATGGAGTCAAAACAATGAGGATGACCAAAATAAAAATAAAAAACTATGTACAAAGAAAGGAGAGTATTTCAAGTGAAGAAAATTTTCAAGTGCTTCTCGTTAATAGACAACCTCAACATCTTCCCCTTCATATCTTTCATCATCTATGAGTTCAAAACCATAATTTTCTCAATGAGGTAATTCCCAATCTAGGGTACTTCGAACTTCGTATGCATTGACGGCTTCTCTTTCGATTTGTTCGAGAGAAAAACCAATTCTCCTTTTTGAAAGTTCTTTAATGTTGCACTTTGATTGAAATATTTCTTGACATTTTGTTTCTTCTGTGATATTTTCTTCTTATAATTTCAACAATTGATTCAATCTCCTCTACAAAGGGGGAGTATTTTCATTGTCCTCCAAGTTGATAGCATAAGTCAAAGAATTCAATTCAAGGCTGATTGGCATCTTTGCTTCCTTTCTATAAACCAATATGTAAGGAGACATCCCAATGATATCCGTTCACATCATTTTTCTTGCCAATAAATCATTTGTCAACTTAAAGTGCCAATTTTTCTGATTTTGATCAACAATCTTCTTCAAGATTTTAGTTAATGTCTTATTTGTAGACTTGTCAAGGCCATTCCCTTGTGGATAATAATTTTATGATTGTACCATCACAATTCCATATTCTCCACAAAATTTTGTGAACTTTGATCTAATGAAAATTAATCCATTGTCTGTAATAAGTTTCTATGAAACACCAAATCGAAAAGGATATTATCCTTGAGGAATTTGATCAATTCATCAGAGTCGACCATTTTCAATATTGTTGCTTCCTTCCATTTTGTGAAACAGTTTGTAGTAGTAAGAATATACATGTTCCCCTTACTTGATTTTGGATTGATTGGCCCAATGAAATCCAACCCCCATTGTGTGAATGGTTGTTCTATTGATATGGGTTACAAAGGCATTGCAAACCTCTTCATATTTCCTAAGAATTGTTGGCAAGGAAGGCATATTCTCACCATCGGGTAAAATCATGAAGTTGGGTAACACTTTCGTGACAATCGGGTCTCCAAAATTTCTAGCGGCAATTTTTCGGCCGAACAAATATTACTTTCGGCCGAAATGTTTTTCGGCCGAAAATTTTCATGTCAAATTTAACGGTGCCGTCAAAATTCGTGTACAATGTTTTTTGAATGAATTATTTTCCCGCGGTAAGAATATTTCGGCCGAAACGTTTATTTTTAACAGATTCCGTTAAAAACTAGGTTTCGGCCGAAAACTTGAAAATGGGACTGTTTGCAGGAAACTGCAAATTCTCTCCATCTTACTTCATCTTTGGAGGTAGCGGACTCCTACAAATACTCAGAATTTAGTTTGAGAATTGATACCA
>ML777877.1:127644-138532 GCA_009831015.1 Picea engelmannii
ACAAGTTTTGTTTTTACTGTAAAGTGAAATTCTAAATAAAAAAAATACTTTTGTATGCCAGAAGTTGAAGAACTTGTGAAAATACAGTTTTTTTTGTCATAAAACAAGCAAAAGTGTTACCCAGCTTCATGATTTTACCCCATCACATATGAATATTTGGAAATTTATGGACAATAATATCCAGCTATTATTATTTTATGTGTTGTAGAAGTAGGTGTAAAATTTCCTCCAAATATTCCTTCATGAAACTCTTGTATTAGTTCTTGGGCCTTCCTTTCATCTACACATATCAATAACATGCCATCATACTTTCTTCTAACCAATATTTCAGAAATCAACACATATTGACTTGACTTCATATTTAAAGCTCTTCTTTCCTTTGGAGTCATGATTATGGGAAATTAACCTATTTTAAATAGAATACAATATCTTTGTACCACTCCAAGCCAGATATAATCTTTCCAATTGAAACCGAAATCACTCCATTCAGGGAATCACCATCCGCAATAAATTTGCACAATCCTTGTCCTTTAAATGATTTCAAAGGATTTATTTCGATGTCATACTCCTGAATTTTTGCGAACCAATTCACCCATTTCCATTCTCTTAGTTTTTGGTTCAAAATAATATTTACTGGAGATCTTGGAACGTATGCTATGACATGAGAATTTAAAATATAAGTATAAAAATAAGTTATTTCTTTCATGAGAGACAATGCTTGCTTCTCCAACTCTGAATATATTAATTCATAGTGATGGAGGGTATTACTCATAAAGATGATCGATAACTCTTCACCTTCAACATTTCTTTGGGTAAGGAATGATGCCATGACACTATTTGTAGAAAAATAATACATGATAAAGTCTCTTTGAAAATTCAGACTAATGAGAACCGGTATTGTAGTAATTTGCCTTTTCATGTTATTAAAGGCCTCTTGTGTATCTAAAGTCCATTCAAACCTTTGGTATAACAATATATTAATAGTTTTTACTATGCTCGCATAATCAGGCACAAACCTTTGTACAAAATTTATCTTTCCAAAAAACAATTGCACTCCTTTCTTAAAAGATGGAGGATTGAGTTCATTGAGAGCCATCACCCTCCGTAGATCAATACAAATTCATTCTTTACATAAAATATACCCCAAAAAATTCCCTTTATATACAACAAAAAAACATTTCTTCGGATTCAAATAAACCCCATACAATTTACATCTTTAAACACTTTCCTCAAATGATGAATATGTTAATTTCTTTCCTTTGAATGGACTACTAGGTAATCTTGGTAATATGCCATAAATATTCCTATAAAACCTTAGAATGTGTGGTCCATATCCCTTTCCAAAGTAGCTCCATAATGTTTCAAACCAAATGGCATCTGAGCCTATGAATACGTCTCCCAATGTGTTATGAAATCCCTCTTAGGCATGTCTTCCTCTACAACTAAAACTTAATTGTATCTAGAAAATCCATCTAACATGGACATACAAGAAAACCAAGTAACTTGTGGAAGAAGGAATTACATGTTAGGAAGAGGATAATTTTCTTTTACACTTGATTTATTGAGATCTCTAAAATCCATGCAAATTTGAACTTCTTTGTTCTTTTTCCTCACAACCATTGGGTTTGAGAGCTAGTCAGAATGTCTAATGTGATATATTATTCCAAGTTTCTTCAATTTTTCCAATTCGATATTCACCAATGGTTTTAAATTGGGATTCATCATTCTTATTTTATGCTTAAAGTGATTTTATCCTTCCCTTAATGGAACAATATTTTGAAATATTGATTTATCATAGGTTTTTCAGGTCATCATGACTCCAAGAAAAAACATCAAAATGTTCTTTGAAAAGGGATATATATTGATCAAGTTCTTCATATGTACAATAAACTCCCATATTTATGTACTCAGGGGAACTATTAGTTCCAATGTTGACTTTCTTCATTTCTTGTACTTTTCGGACTGATACCTATTCCTTAAGATTTTTTGTATGATCATCTCTTGTGAAAAGAGACTTAGGTTTCACACAATTCTTTGGAACATGAGCAATATTATCATCTTCATCATCACTTTCATTTGCTAGAAAATATTTTAAGTCTTCATAATTTGCAAACACTTGGAGATAATCTTGGTTATCTAGTACCGAGGGTCGAAAAATGCTTTTTACTTGAAAAAATGTCTCACTTTGGATGTCATATAGATTTGACAATGAAGTGGCCAATGCTAAAAAATATGTTGTTTTATTTGTATTCCTTGGAATAAAATATATATTGAAGGAGATAAAGGCCTCCATTAATTCATTCACTCTTTTGAAATATAGTTTGATACTTTCCTTTTTAATCTTATACTTTCGAGTAATTGTATTTATTACCAACTCCGAGTCCCCAGTCATAATCAAATGTTCAATATTCATCTCCAACACTAGGATAATTCCTTGAATTAATTATTCATACTCTGGTTCATTATTTCTACAAGGGAGCTAAATTATGATGGCATGTAAGTATACAATCTTCTTAGAGATTTTTAGTACAATCCCAACTCCACTCCTTGATCTTGAACAAGATCCATCAGATGAAATTATCCAATAGCTAGTAAATTAATTATCTTCACTCTTTATGTCCTTGATTTGCTCCATATACAAGATGGCATAGTTCCCAATACAAATATTTATATAATCTTCCATCAATTCATTATCCTTCTTTTTCAAAGAAAACAATCTTCTGGGTTCGTGAGGAACCTTGATCATCGCTCCATATTTGTCAGGTAACATCATAAAGCTTACATCACTCATTATATATCCACCATCATGGAATACCAATATATTCCAGCAACAACTCCATATAATAGAGGTAGATCCACCACCACAACAATGAAAACTATAGTGATATGGGAGAAACGGTAATCGAGGAATAAAAATCCTTAATTTATCCACATGATGGTACCTTCTTGGAATAAATTGCATAAATTATTTCTCTTGTTTCATATTACTTGGTGGAGCTCATGCCAAGTTCCTCCATCACCACAAAAGGCATGATGGTGTTTCTCGCACCAGAATATACTAGGTAGTTGTTGAGTACAATGTCATGATTCTCTACTGAAATATAAAAGGGTGTAACATTGCCTCTTAATTTCACCACCGATGTATTCTGACTCTGCTTCCAGTCACTTCTTCAATTCTCCTAGCTCGCTCATACAATAGTTTTAGAATGTTTTCCCTCTGTTGGGTAATTTTTAATAATTATGTAAAAGGTAGAGTAATTCTTAACTTGCTTAGATAATAAACAACATTTTATATAATCTGAAGGAAAATGAGAGTATTTAGTTGCTTTTTGAATTTTGTCTTGGTCTCTTTACTTTTATCACTCTCTTTCTCCTTACATTTCTCCTTATCTTTTCTTTTTCTTTTTCATAATTCTCTTTATTCTTGGACTTATTTACAAGTGCATGTGTTTGAAAAACATTTTCTTGCGAGATGAGATCATTTTCATATTATTCAAATATATACATTGATGTCTCGCATCCATGCATCTGAACATATTCAAAAATTTCAACTGGCATATAATGATTTTCTGGTTCAACCATTTTCTCATTGTACGAATCATCAAGTATTGTTGTGTTCAGAGTTGTCTATATGGGAATCCTCTATCTTTGTTGGTTGTCAATGTTTTCAAACCTTTTTAATTGTTCTTGGGTAGGGCTCCCTCTTTTCTATGGAACCAACATCCTCAGATAAGGAATGTAATTGTCATTCCTTCTTACTCTTGTTATTTCATTCTGCATTTTTAGGATGGTTTTGTTTATTTACGCAATCTTAATTCTTTTATTCATCTCGTGAGATGAAATGAGATACTTTTTTACATCATGGATATTTATTTTAAATAATCCTCCAACGAATGTTTGAGTTTCACTAGGCCATGGATTTTTCTCTTCATTATTATTTGAACTAGATGCTCCTTGATCAACACTATTCAAACTATCCATCTACATTTGTACTCTTCCAAGGATATTGTAAGGATTAGCTCCTGTTTCAATCATGATTTCCTCCATCTTCGTAGTTTTGATCATTGCTTCATCTAAAGTTTCAATTTGAGAATATTTAATGGAGAACTTCACATTGTATGACATGGTGTTTTTGTAGCAACCAAGTAATACTGGATCATTAGGCCTCTTTTCTTCAAGGATTTTATTCAATGTTTTATTGAATCTGAAATTGAAATATCTTATCCTCTCATTTTTCTTTAAAAATATTTGGGTGAAGTTGGTAAGAAGAGTATGATAACATATTTAATAACATCGTTTAAATATCATCAAATAAGTTGATTGATATTGTGGGAAATGATGTGTATGATTCATAAGCTTGGCCCAAAGCTTTTTGGAGAAACAACCTTACCATCATATAATCATGTTCGATAAAATGGAAATAAAAAACATCCAAAAACAAATCAACATGTGTAATATTCCATATATAAAATAGTATGCTGAACATAAATAATTAGCTAGAAATGGTAGATCAACAACGATATAACCAAAACAACACCATAATAAGACCAAAATAATACGAGAATAACACCAGAAAGAGCACTTTGATTATTGAGAGAAATGTTCACTCGACTCTTCAAGGGGGAGACCTCCAACAGAGAAGAGCTCTATTATAATAATATCAAAGACAAAACTTCTCATACCCTCTACTCCTATTTATATTAAATATGTCTATCAAAAGAACAATCTAGAGGAATATCCTTCTAGAAGCGGAAGCTTCTATTCTATCTTCTTACATTTGACTTATTCTTCCTTATTTCTAGGCCTTATTAATATTGACCTTTATTACATGGAAATATATAATTCTATCTACGTGAGGGGTTAGGTCCCTAACACGTATTCCTCCTTAAAGACAACCTTTTCCTCAAGGCTTGAGATGAGGAAATTACTATATAATGGTAGTTGGTTCCCAAGTGGTATCTGTTGGAGTTGTATATTTCCACTGGACTAGCACTTCCTTGATGGTTCTCTGACGTAGATGACACTCATGCTGGTCCAACTCTGCTTGTGGTTGTAGCCAAATGGAGCCTTCTTCGTCCAACTCAAGAAGGTTGGTTTGAATGTGTCACTTAGTTCCAATCACCTTCTTTAAGAAGGAAACATGAAACATAGGATGGAGATTAGAATGATAGGTCAAAGCTAACTGATAGGCAACCTATCCCACACACTTGAAAATGTTATAAGGACCATAAACTTTGGGCGCCAATTTATGAAAATGGTTAGCATTGAGGGAATTTTTCTTGTAAGGTTTCAGTTGAAGAAACATGTGATCTCCTTTTGCAAATTGACATTCAGAGTGACCTTGATCTGCTTGTTTTTTCATGTGATTCTGGTCCATAACCAAATTCTCTTTGAGGGTACGGATAATAGCCTCTTGAACTGTAAACATTTTGTCAACCACTTGGACCTTCAAGACACTGGGAAAGTATGAGAGAACTGAAGGTGGATTTTTTCCATATACCACTTCAAAAGGGGTCGTGCTAGTAGATTTATGGTAAGAAGTGTTGTACCACCATTCAACTAGTGGTAACCATTGAGCCCACTGATTTTTCCTTTCTAATGAAAAACGCCTTAAATATGTTTCCAAACACTTGTTGAGAATTTCAGTTTGACCATCAATTTGGGGATGATAAGTTGTGTTGAGATGAAATTGGGTGCCTTATAGCTTGAACAATTCTTGCCAAAAAATGTTGGTGAAAGTTGGGTCGCGATAAAAAAAAAAAATAGAATGAAGTATGCCATGAAGATTGAAGACCTTATCCATGAGACATTGAGCCACAATGGAGGTTGTAAATGCGTGTTGAAGAACATAAAAAATATCATACTTGGAAAGATGATCAACTACGACCATGATGACTGATTTATTTCTCGATTTAGGTAAGCCTACAATAAAATCCATAGAAATATCTCTCCAAATAGCAGGTGAAATCAGAAGCAGTTGTAGTGTTCCAGGAGATTCAACTTTTTCTCCCCTTTTGCGTTGACAAACATCACATTCAGCCACAAATTTGTGAATGTCTTGTTTCATACCATCCCAGAAAAAAAAACATTTGACCCGGTCATAGGTTTTGGTAAACCCTGAGTGCCCAGCGGTGGGTGTAGCATAAAGTTCATAAAGTATCGTGGATTTAATTTTTTAATGTTTACTTAAATACAAATGGCCTTTATGTAGAATCTCATCATTGAGATAAGAGTACCGTGTGGAGACTGAAGAATTGGCCTGCAATTGTTGTATCAGATGCAATATTTTGGGATCGTGTAGCCATTCCTGGAAAAATACTTGGAGACAATCATGTACAATGAAGGAGAGAGAAAAAAGGGACCCTTTAGCTTCATATTTTCTGGAAAGTGCATCAACAACCACATTGTATTTTCCTTTCCTATAAATTATCTCATAATCATATCCAAATATCTTAGTCACCCATTTTTGTTTCTCTAGGGAGGAAATGCATTATTCCAGAAAATACTTGAGGCTTTGATGATCTGTCTTAATTTGGAAGTGTTTCCTCAATAGATAAGGGTCTCAAAGATCTGTGACATACATAATAGCCAACATTTCCTTTTCATAGATTGATTTTCCCAAATATCACTCTGATAGTTGTTTGTTGGTAAAGGCCAAAGGCCAACCCACTTGCATAAGGATGGTGCCAATTCCTTTCCTGGAAGCATCACATTCCAAGACAAAGGTCTTTTTGAAATCCGAAAGGGCGAAGACTGGAGTGGTGCACATGGCCATCTTCAAGGTTTGAAAATCCTGAGAAACTACTAGAGTCCAAGTGAAAGAATTATTTTTAAGCAGAGAAGTGAGAGGTACCAAAATATTTCCATAATTATTAAAAAAAAATCGATAATAACCTATTAAACTGAGAAATCCATGCAATCGCTTGATAGTCTTTGGTTGAGGCCAGTATTTCATAGCTATAATATTTTTAGGATCCACCCTAACACCGACCTTTCCAACAAGATGACCCCGGTACTCGACTTCTGAGGCACCAAAGGAACATTTAGATTGTTTTAGGAAACGTTTGTGTTGAGAGAGTAGATGGAGAATGTTAAGAACCAAAGACTGAATACAAAAGCACCACAATAGATCCAAAGATATCTGAATACAATCACCACACAAGATATATGAAACCATATAGAAAACCACAACTTTATTATATCAACCCTTGAGGTAGGGCAACACCATACAATGGATCCTATTATGGAAGGGATCCTCTCCTGTTCACTTGCCTCTTCGAGGGGGCATCCTCCTATTGAGCTACCGCTCCAAATACAATATTTCTCTTCATGTCTCATTACATTGCTTGAACCCCTTTATATAGTGCAACCATCACCTAAGAACATTCTAGAAGAGGAATCTTCTAGAAGTAGAACCTTCTAAGAAGTCCTCTTACATTTATTATATCTAACTACCATAGTGGGCCTTATTTAATAATATAGTGGACCTAGTCCACCTTACATTGAATGACCTCCACTATTATCACTATGGGCCCTCTGGGCCCCCCCACTACCTCTCTAGCTACCTTACAGAGAACTCAATCCACATGAGAAATATGGGATGTCTAGGTTTTACAATAGGTGAGGATATCATCAAAGAAAACTAAGAAAAAATGATGAAGACACGGACGGAAGACATGATTCATGAGGCTTTGGAAAGTAGAGGGAGAATTACACAAGCCAAAGGGAATAACCAAAAAATCATACTTTTCCTCATGAGTTCTAAATGCATTCTTAGGAATGTTTTCCTCATTCATACGGATCTGGTGGTAGCCAGAACAAAGATCAAGTTTAGTAAAAACTGGGTGCTACTCAATTCATCCAAGAGTTCATCAATGACGGGAATGGGAAATTTGTCTTTAATGGTGAGTTTGTTCATGGCGCAGAAGTCAGGACACATGCACTAATAACCTTATTTATTAAGGACCATGACCATGGGAGAAGAGTAGGGGCTCATACTAATAAGGATAACACATGCGTTAAGCAATTCTTGAAATTTTTTCTCAATTTAATTTTTTTTGGGAAAAGGGATGAAGATAGGGACGTATATTTGGAGGAAGGCTTCCTGGGACAAGGGGAATGGAATGATAATAAACACAATGGGAAGGAGGGAGTCCCTGAGGGGTGGAAAAAACCAATAGTTGTTTAGAGATGATGGATTGGAGGTCCTAAGGCACAGAGGGTGTCTTAGTGGCATGTATGGCATGGAGTTGGGAAATAATACTAGAATCACCTTTTTTGAGCATCGTTTCCATGCAATGGGAGCTGATAATATCTGGGGAACCGATAGTGATGCCTTGGAACTTATATTGTTAGCCCTTCTGGTTGAATTTCATGGTTAATTCCTTAAAATCCATGAGAATGGGACCTAAAGTCTTTAACCATTCTACACCCAAGACAATGTCACAACCACCCATGTCGATAGAAAACATATGATATTTCATGTGGTACTCACCAATTTGGAGACACACATTTTCACAATGCCCTCCACATTTCATGGACCCGCCATTGGAAATCATGATTTGAAAATTATTGATGGCACATATATAGAAATTAGTTTGTTGGGAAATGCGTAGATGAATAAAATTATGGGTGCTTCCACTATCAACAAGAATGATGACCTTCCTATTCTTAATGTAACCAATTATCTTGATGGTTTGGGGAGTAGAGAAGCCAGTGAGAGAATTTAGGGAAATGACTAGTTCTACTTCGAGAGGGTTTGAAGGAGAGGTCATGTCAGTGGGTTCAGGTGACACAAACATAAGGGGAGCCTCAACATCGTCTTCTGAAACATCCTCCGAGATGGTCATAAAAATATTTTGTTCCTTACACTTCTGGCCAGGAAAATATTTTTCATCACAATTATAATAAATGCCTTTGAGTTGATGTTCAATCATTTCATCCCTGGTGAATTTCTGGATCTTTATTTGAGTAGGAGGAGTAGGAGTGACTAGTTTAGTGCGAGGAATAAAGGAGGGTTTTCGGTTTTGAGAAGTGACAACCTAATGTGATTCCTTAGCTATTTTAGTAGCATCCACCCAACTCTAGGGATGATCCATGAGGACATGGGCACAAATCTCATCCTTGAGGCCACTGATAAAACATTCCTAGAAAAAAGCACCAGATATGCCCTCTGTACAAAAATCCAATCGATCAAAAGAATCTATAAAGTCTTCCACTATGCCAGATTGTTTCAACTTTGTCAAATGGCCTAAAGGGTTGGTGTCAGTGTAAAATCATTCATAAATATCTTCCACAAAGTGTGTCCAAGACACATACCCTTAGCAGGCATTTTTTCTCCATTTCCACCATTGCCAACGTTCTTGATCTAGATGGAGAACACCATACTAGAGTTTGGCCAACTCATCCGTAATGTTATACAAAGAGGAATAATTTTCCATTTGATTTACCCAACCAGTGGGATCCAAGCCATAAAATTTGGTCACATACACACGCGGAAAATGTAGGTCACGCTGAAAGTGACGGAGTTGAAAATTCTAGGAATTATAGGAATTTTCACCTTCAGTTTACAAATGTGGGCAGATGTGGGAAGATCTGCAGGGATATGCATCTTGGCGTAGATCATCATAGTGACATATTCAAGCTGGGTAGCAAGGTCTTGTTTGAGTTATTGTTTGAGGTCCTCTATTTTGGTCTTGGTGGAGGAATGCATGCTTTTATTGACGGTGGAAATATTGGAACTTAGTTGTCTCACTTCTTGTTGGGTTTCTATGAAAGTAGAGTGAAAGGAATTGAAGCTAGCTTCCAAGTCTTAGCTACAGGTGTGAGCCATGATGAGGAAGGAATAGGAAAAGGGGCAAGTGGGACCAAATAGAAAATGGATTATGGGTGAAGTGTATCACAACGATTAGGGAGATGAGTTTAATCCAATCGGGTAAATCCCAAATACGGGTGTTGGAGGGGGGGCGGGTCCACTAGAAAACAAAATTGCAGAAAAATGATAGGTATGACTGTGATAAGGGTGAAGAGAGAAATACAACAGGATAGGTCTCAAATAATGGTGCCATGATCAAGGTGGATATTGGTGGCCACCCACCTATTCCAATTGGCTCCTCATGTCCTCTTTTGATTCAACACGTCTTTCTATAATGCTTTGCAATTGTGATTTCTACACTTATAGGGTTGTTTGAAGCCTCACACATTCTCCAAGTGAATACAGGTGGCCTTTCTCCTAATCCAACTGGCTTATTTTGTATGTTTTCATGTCATCACATCTTGTTGTACTTCCATGGCTATTTTGGGGCCCTAAACGTTGTTTTTTTGACTCGCCACAATTAGACCATAGACAGAGTCACATTCTGGCGACATAATGTTTATATTAATGATAGACCTTTCCAATGGGCTATCAAGAACCTAAAACGGAGGTTGTATGCAAATGTTATGGCCCTAGGAAGTCGAGGTACCAAATTACACCAACTTAACCATAGGGCCCACATGACTTTTGGCGTTTCACCTTATAGGGTTAGGTTTTTGGATGTCTATGGTTTTGGAATTCATGAAAAGGGCCTATGGAGCCTCATTGTAATCCATTATGATCAGACGTATGCATGTATAAGCCACATCTCTTATCATATATAGCTACCACCATTCGTGAATGTTTTAGTTCTGTAGTTTTACAGTTTCAACCTATTTCATTATATAGTAGAATATATTGTTCACTCGATATTTGTGCTATTTTTTATATCTTTGTGTTTATGATATTCATTCTGTTAATCAATTCCTTCCACTCCTAAATCCAGATCAGTGGTATTAGATGTTAGAAAAACAGGACCGCGGAGCAATAAAATAAAACAAATGCAGAAACAAAACACAGAAGACACACAATACA
>ML777877.1:138582-177913 GCA_009831015.1 Picea engelmannii
AGCCACAATACATTTCCCTCATAAAAGAGGGTTGCCTTCTAGGGAAAAAAACCCTAACATAATCTCTACCGTTAGATCTGCGACCTTATAATGAACGGTTCAAATTTACAATGAAATTAGAATATACTTTTATAAGGCAATTTTTGCTTCAGGGGCTTCGCCCCCGAACTCCCGCTTGCCCCCAGACCCCGTAGAGGGGGTACCCGCCCTCTGCACTCCCCCGCGTGGAAGAGTGTACATACTTATGGGGTGTAAATACTTCATGGGGTATAAACACGGCTGAAAGCAAAGACCTCTGAATCAGGAAGATAATCAGGCTCCACAACCAACATCAGAGCGGTCTTCTCTTCACTTATTTTTGTTCGTGCATGTCCCTGACAAGGTCTAGGTACAAGAAGCTGGGACTCGAACCAATCGATCCATTACCCGATTGGTCGCATCGAGCCTGACAACAACCCATCGGAGACGAAAAGAAAGATCATGGAATAGGATATCCTATAAAAAATATTCTCAAGGAAGACCTTGTGTGGAAAAGGAATGAAATGATGAACAACTTCGCACAAATCCTTTGACGGTTTCCCACGGGAGAAGCATATTCATCAAGCGACCATGAAACCGCCTTCAAGGTACATGTAAATTTTGATAGTCCATTATTTGAAGGAATGATAGATGCGAATGTTGTAGATAAATGGTTGAATTTTCTCAAAGGATATTTTTCGATCCACAAATTTTTCGATAGGGAAAAAGATCACTTTTTCACTCCTCAAGGATGTTACCCATGTTAAAGACTAGTGGGATACCTACTATGAGAAAAGGGCCATGGAGGAATCTACAATATTTGTGGTGGACCCTACATGGGATTCCTTCTGGGATGCCATTAACGAACAATACTACCATGTTGGAAGCTACGAGGACTGGTACACCATATGGACCACCCTTCGTCAAGAAAGGGACTAGACAGTACCAGAATTCACCAATATTTTCCATACCCTACACACCAAATTAGGTATCAAATATTATGAGCATCATCTGGTGCTCAAATATAACGAATATTTGCATAGATATATTCAAATAGAAATGAAGTTCCTGGACATCACCTCATTGGGAACGCCTTATAGATACGTTGTCAAGATTGAGAAAAAATTTAAGCAGAAACAGGGAGAGTTTGGATCTACAAAACCCTCATAGTCGAAGCAGTGAAAAGGAAACACTAATCTAGATAGCAAGGCCCCAAGTCAATATGTTCTCCATCAGGACAATCCGTCAAAGTTGCAACACAAGAAGGGAAATGCGAAGACAAAGAAGGATAGGGGAAAATGGTGTGAGTACCATAAGAGTCCTTGGCACAACACCGACAAATGTCGCTCCAAGAAGTCCCTCATGTCCGAGCTGTAGGCTTCATAGTCATAGGATGATTATGATTCTAAGTCAAATCCTAAAGGAAGGAAGCAGATTATCGATGTTGAACCCAGTTCCACGGTCTCTACCACCAAAGTTCGGCCAAGTGAACCAGAATAACCAGAGGAAGGGGAAAACCTCTTTCACTCATAGATGTGGGTCAAGGGGGCTCTGATTCATTTCATTGTTGACAATGGTAGTCATAAGAGCCTGATTTCAGTAGAGGTCATCAAGCAGTTGAATCTATGAATGACACCACACCCAAAACCCTACACCATCAGTTGGCTTTGTCAAGGAAGAGATCTCCATGTCAGCCAACAATATCGTCTTCCCTATAGAATAAACCCTTTCAAAGATGAGCTATCATGTGATATTTCTCCCCTTGAATTCTATGATGTTATTTTAGGAAAACCATATTTGTCGAAGATTCATGTTGTGTATGAGCCTAGACCCCGCAGTGTTATTATTACTTTGGGTAGACGATTGTACAGGATCCTAGAGGTGGCACTGCCTACTTGTATTTCTTTAATCTCTACAAAGAAATGCAGTAAGGTCATTTCACAGACTGTGAAGTTATTCTTCTTTGTGATCTATGCTCACAATAAGTAGAAGGTTGTCTCCACATCTGTGGCCTCTACACAACGTCTCTCTTTGCAGCAGAAACAAGTGGATGGGATCATGGAAGAATACATAGACATATGTGCCTCACCTACAGGGGTGTCGCCACACTTCCAAGTCAAGCATCCAATTGATCTAAACCTTGACGCACCTCTACCTAATGGACCATTCTATCGATGCTCGCTGATGGAGAATGATGAAATCAGGCATCAGATCCAAGATCTTCTTCAAAGGGGCACGTCAGACCCAACGCCTACCCTTGTGGAAGCCTGATTGTACTAGTGCAGAATAAGGACGAGACTTGGTGACTCTACATTGATTACAGAGTCTTAAAAAAAATCACAGTCAGGAACCGATACCCCATTCCTAGGATTGATGACCTTCTTGACCAACTCATGGGGGAAAAGTTCTTCAGCAATATTTACCTAAAATATGGCTACCACAAGGTTCCCAGAGAAATAACTGATATTTGGAAGGCAACCTTCAAGTCTAAAGAAGGTTTGTATGAATAGATAGTCATGCCCTTTGTCTTAACAAATGAACTAGCCACTTTCATGAGGTTGATGGATGATCTACTGATACCCTTCAAAAACTCCTTTTTGGTCGTATATTTGGATGACATCCTCATCTTCACAAGAATGTGGGAGGAGTACATGCGTCATATTCAACAGGTTTTGAGCATTCTGCGGCAACACAAGCTTTATGCCAACTTGGAAAAATGATCTTTTGGCATGAACAAGGTCCAATAACTGGGATACATTGTTCATGAGAATGGGGTACATGTTGATCCGGCTAAGATCCAATTCAGACGTGACTGGACAACCCTGACCACACTGACCGAGCTTCGAAGCTTCTTGGGACTAGCCAATTTCTACCGACAGTTTGTGTTGGGATTCTCCCATATTGCCTGGGCCCTCAACTAGGTGACCAAGGGAGGTGGTAGGGCCAAGTTTGTGTGGGGGAAGGAGAATCAACGAGCATTCAATGATCTGAAACATTGTTTGGGCTCAACTCCAGTAGTTTTCTTGTGCGATCTGCAACAACCATTCGATATTGAGACTAATGCGTATGACTATGTTGTGGGCACAATTCTCACTCAACACGGGCATCCGATGGCATACCATTGGGAGACACTCTCTAATACTATCCGTAAATACCCCACTTATGAAAAGGAAATGTATTCCATTGTACAAGCCTATTGTCAATGGAAACATTACATTCTAGGCAAAGAGACAATCATACACACTAATCACAAGCCTCTGTAGTACATACATACACAGGGTAAATTGCAGGATGACCTCCATCAGAAGTGGTCCACCTACCTGCAACATTTCCATATCAACATCAAGTATAAGACAAGTTTCTCGAATCATGTCCCTGACTGCCTCAGTCAGCCTCCTGTTGCTGCAGTCACCACTGTGCTCCATTCTTGTGGACATGAAACATTGGAGTGGCCCCAACTTTACCAGCAAGATCCATACTTCTCCACCACATATCATCTCTTGGGTATAGGCACCACTATCATTGATTTTCACATTCAGGACGAACTCTTATGCAACCTAGTCCATCTATGTGTTCCTACAAGCGAGCGTGGAAAGTTGATTTGAGAAACCCACTACAGTCAGGTGGCAAGACATGTCGGCGTAGAGAAAATGATGGTCATTCTTCAGAAAAAAAATTATTGGCCAAAACTTTGACATGAAGTCAGAAAATATATCAGATCTTTCACTTCCTAGGCCATTTCCAAGCCAGTCATCAAGAAGCAAGGCTTATACACCGCTCTTCCTATTCCCTAGAAGTCGTGGGAATCCATATCCATGGATTACATGTCTAGTTTGTTGTCCACCAAGAATGGAAATAAATGTTTGTTTGTGGTCATTGATTGGTTTTCGAATATGGCCATCCTCACAGCTTGTAAGAAGAATGTCACAGTGACAATTATTGCCAAGCTCTTCTTCGAACACATTTGGATCCACTTTGGGATACCACAGACCATCATCTCCAACCAAGATAGCAGGTTCCTCAACACCTTTTGGTTGAGTCTTTGGTCTCTGTTCGACACCAAGCTCACAAAATCCACTTCTTTCCACCCCCAAATAGATGGCCAAACCGAGGTCATCAATCAGATGATTTTGCACATCCTACGCATGTACAATTCTAAGAATCCCCGAACATGGGACAAGAGTATCCCATATGTCCAACACAATTACAACATGGTTCTCTATAGTTCCACCATCCATAGCCTATTTTAGGTGGGTCTCGAATTCCAACCCTTGGGAGCCATTGATGTTTTACTTCCTCTTGCCACCGCACATACCCACTCTTCTCCTAACCAGTCTGTGTTTATGATATTTTGTATTTTAATTAGTTTGTTCCGCTCCTAAATCCGGATCATGCCAACAGGATCCATAATTTTTATTTTTTTTAACTCCTGCGGAGTTATACTCCGATCTAAAGAATACTTCAGTGAGGAAATTCCCAAATGCTTAACAAGAAGAAATGTGTAGTAATTTCGCAACCTGAATGCAGGAGACACAATTTCGCGGAAATAGATCTTGTATGTTCTATTTTTTGTTTCTGTCCCAAGGGTTAGGGTATTCAAGGGTTTGACAAACAAGGGTTTTCCTTGTGTTATATCTCTCTGATATATGTGTAGGGTCCAACAATAGTACTCATCCCAATATCTCAAAGAACCAACTAAGGAGGCTAGGCCATTGCCTTATCCATACTACCCGACTATGCAGGTACCAGAGAGTATCTTCCTGACTATTTTTCTCGGTGACACTATAGGATTCAGGCCACTGATTGGTTTATCTATGGAAGGCTTCAAGAGATCTAGGTCAATATGTATACATGTGATGTCTGATGTGATACCACTCAAAGGGGTACCATCATGGGTTACAAGGGTGGCCAAATGATGTGCGGTTAAGTGCCACTTGTACTTCCTACGAGTATGAATCCCCAACCATGGGTTTATGCATGTAATGAAATATCTTTGTATCTTAAAGACATTAAAATATGTCTCTACCTTGAAAAAAAATTAACCCACAATTTTCTACCGAGGAAGATGCTCTGATACCACTTGTAATATTCTAGTTATAAATAGTATGCAGAACAAAAATAATTAGCTAGAAATGGCAGATAAACAACGATATAACCAGAACTACACCATAATAAGACCAAAATAATACAAGAATAACACCATAGAGAGCTCTTTGATTGCTGATAACAATGTTCACTTGCCTCTTTGATGGGGCAACCTCTAGCAGAGCAGAGCTGTATTAAAATAATATCCAACAAAAAACTTCTCATACCCTCTACTCCTATTTATACTAAATATGTCTATCAAAAGAATAATCTAGAGGAAGAGCCTTCTAGAAGCATAATCTTCTATTAGGTCTTCTTACATTTGAATTATTCTTCCGTATTGCTATGCCTTATTAATATTGACCTTTATTACATCGAAATATATTATTCTACCTACGTGAGGGGTTAGGTACCTAACAACATGTCTTTTAGCATCAACCATTCCATGTGCAGAAAATGTCTTCAAAGTACCTTTAGTAAGAAAAGGGAGCTCACATTTTTTAACTCAAAGGTCAAGGGGGACGTCTCTTACTCTTCTAAGGTTTTTGTAACTATTTTCTCGTCTTTCTTCTAATATTTCTTCAATTTTCCCTTCTTCTCGTCTTTCTTCATGTCTTTCTTCTCTTCATTTTTCTCTATCATCCATGTCTGAAAGTTTATCCTTTTCTTCAAGAGTATGCTTTTTAATTTTTGAGGTGCATAGTTGCTTGCTCTTTCTTCGAGTGATAGGTCCTTTGTATTCATCTAGCTTCAATTCCCACCTTGCTCTTATGCTCTTATGCTCTTCTTATTCAACTAGTGTTTCCCAATACCTTTCCAGTTCTTCTCTAGTTCGAGCTGTTGTTATTGCAATATTGTATATCTGGTGTAGAATACTCCATTGGTTATTCCATAAAATTTCTAATAGGGTTGGTTAGCCTAAGGCAATGTCATATAATTTTATGGTCTAAAACCAACTTTATATCTTCAAGTTTGATCACTAGTATGGTCGCAAAAAATGTGGACGCTTGAATCCGTCAGGATTGAAACGACAATCTCACGAGGATATAAATCCGTCTGTGGTTTTAAATAGGTGCCACTCCTCTTTAGCTTATGATATTCTGTGTAATTTCAAATCAGGAATAATATGGGACCATATCACATAATATAGTCCCATTTTTAATGCTCAATAAAAATCAAAATGATGAAAAGTAAAAGAATATTTATAAAAGAGAATCCTTGAGAAGCGGAACAAAAATATCACACATCGCACATTACAAAAATTAAAAATTTCCTCACATCCATCATAGAAGAAATAAATATTTTGATCGCATTCAAAATAGAAGAAGATGGTCCATTCGCATGAGATAAATTTTAAATAGTACTTATAGAGATCAAGAAAATATTATGATAGAACAATTTCAAATACTTTATACTCAAAACTCAGAGTTATAAAATATAGTCAAAATTGATCTCGAATTTGTTCTATGAGATTTCTCAAAAATAATAATGTTTGTTACAATGCATTGAAATAGAGGTGTTTGTCCCATGGACTGGGATTCAGGATTTCACGGGCCATAACTAAAACATGAACAAGAAATTATGAAGTAGAAAGAGGAGCATGGGCATATCTCTAACAACAAAATCTAGAAAGAAGACAAAGATGAAGTTTATTAGGATTCGGTTATACTTTTCTAGTTAAAGAAGAAGAAGAATTGGATGAAAAACTGATAAAGGAAGATGTATGTGATCAACATGGAATTAATATGATGCAATATCTTTATTTTTGTTTTCTCGTTGTTGTTTCTTTTGTACCCGTGATTCTTATTATTAGATTGGAAGTTGCAATTTCTTCTGCTGGTATTTTGGAAATTTTGGAAATTGCATTGATTAACCATTCTTGAATATAATTTCTTAACGGGGCAATGATCACTTATTGTTAACTTTAATATTAAACAAATCTTTTTTGATTTCCCTATGATCAATAGATACATTTTATAAAGTATTATCAATATATTCATTTTTATTAGTATACTCAACAAGTCAAACGACAGTATCATCATGTGTGAACTCAATCATAGTATCACACTTTTCAGTTCATGCCTTTTTTAGTTCTTCAATTTGATCTTCAAATTGCTATTGAGTCATGAGTATTGAATTTGAGATAAACTTAGGGTCCAATACTTCGATAGTGGTATCATCGATATATAACTCAAGAATGTTTTAGAATTCTTATGTTTTCCTTCTTGACAAATCACTCAATTGATTTAACAATCCCTTCAATACATTGATTCTTAAATTCCAGTAGGCTTGTAGTTGTTTGATGTGTCTTGGGGAAGGTAAATCTTCTTTCTTTTTCATCTACTCCATCATTTATGAAACCTTTACTAAAAACATCACAACTCCATCTTTATAGAAACCTTCATCAATTTTCAAATCTATATTCAAATATTCTCTAGTGTTATGAATTATGAGGCCTATAGAGACAAAGATTTTTGCTAAATCCCATAACTCTAAAATCAAATATACTATTTTCTTTATGTTATGCTCGAGAAAATGTCGAGTGGAAATAATCAATATTGCAATTCCTTTTACTCTAGCACTTGACTCTTGGGTTTCTTGAAAAAAAATTTCGGGGATGAATAATGGGAACGAGGGAAGCCAAAATAGGTTGAGCCATGCGAATTTCTTCCAATTCCTTAATTTTCTCTTTCAAATGAGCATTTTCTTCCTCCACATTGGAAATTGAAGAATCCAATGCCTCCCCTATAAATTTATGAATGGACGACAATCTATAAGGAAACATGTTCTTTGTATGAATGGTAGACTGCAACTTTCCACTATTACTCTTCATGGTTCTTTTAAAAACCAATTTCTTAGAATCTCTGTCAAATGAGGCATTTTGTACAAAAAACGTATCATCATCATAAAATATCTTGTCTTGGACCATAAGTTTATAAATATGATGTACGTCTTCTCTAGCAGGTTCTTCTTCCACTGGGAAGGTGATATTATCAATATCCATGTCTAGGTCAATATTATCCAGTAATAAATCAAGTTCAGGTGCATGTGTTTCTCCTCCCTCTTGTTATTAATTAGTTCTTTTTATTTTATTCTTTAACTTGTGGGGGTTCTCTAAGTTCCCAGCAGGAGGGTTTCTTTCTTGATCATCCCCTGAATTATTTCTCTATTTTTTTCTTTGTTGCAATGTCTGGGGCTGAGGGTTTATCTCAGGTAGAAAACCTCTTCGAGAAACAACAAGCGATTCAGAATTCTTCTCATTTGAAGGCTTACCTCTTTCCTTGTGATGTTCTATGGTATTTATGATAGTTTCTATATTTCCAGAATCTATGTTAACATCTTGAATATTAGGGTCATGGTTATGATTCTCCTGTTCTCCACATACATATGAGTTTATGAGTATAAGTTTGAACCCGAATGAAATCAAATGATTGTAAAAAATATGAATGGGGTCAAACCCCTTGATTTATTTTGCATATCTCAAGTTAGAATTGTCAAAATATGAAGCATATTCATTGATCTTGGAAATTCCTCTCAGAATAATTTCACCAACTTTCCAAGGAAGAGGTATGAATTGATTTTTTCTTTTCTCCGAAAAGGTTTGAAACTAGAATCTATATTTTCTAGCCATTTCAATGATAAAAAATTTATCAGATACATAATAAAGAAGGAAAATGTGTTTTTCGTTAGAATAAAAAAACCTGAAGATATTCTAATCATCCATTCTTTCATGGATTCCTTTCAGATTCCACAATACAAAAGTAAACTAAGTGTTGGGGTAGATTTATGTATGGGTAAAGGGAACATAATACAAGTTCAAGATTTTGGGAGTCCACCAACCCATGAACATGGAGAAAATCACTAAGTATGGTAATCTTGATTCAACAAAGAAAAAGTGAAAATGGGATATGGAGGATTCATGAAGGGAAATTATAGAAGGGGAAGATAACATGTAAGAAAAGAAAAGGGAAGATATAAAGAAAGTGGAAGAAAAAAAATGGTTCGATAGTCACCATACATTGATACTTGTCTGTCTCCTCCAAAGTTTTCAACATCCACCAATCCTTTTCCTCTACTTGTGCCACCATCCATTGATACTTGTCCTTTTCCACATGTGTCACCATCCACCAATCCTTGTCCTTATCATCATCCTACTCCACATTTATCACAATTTTTTTATGTTGTGGACATTATGTTCACACCTGGTGTTCCACAACTTGATCCTAGAAGAGAGACATATGAGAGGTTGTGGATCTCCTATGTGGTATGATGTTCAACCATGGAGTTGTACCCTTACTGGCTCAGAAGATATTACGGGAACCAAAGTTGTCTATGATATGGGAGACCTTACCTCATGACATTTGTTGCACCATTTTTTTCCATAAATCCTAGGTTTTGATAAAACATCATGCTCCAACTAGAATTCTATAAGAAGAAGAAACAATGAAATGCATCCCACACCAACCAGAAGTCTGAAAGATGATGAAAGACACAATAATGTGGGTGTAAAAGAAAGGAATACATGATGTGAAAAAGAGAGGATTTGATTTATTCAAGTGACTTTATCAAATACGTGAAAGTATAAATAATAGGGAAATTTAACAGGAAAAGGGTTAACAAAAGGGTTGATATTGTAGTTGTCGACATTGCTTGTTGTTACGATTATCCATAGTTGTTTCCCCAGGTCAGGATCTGGTTAGTATAGTCATGACTATATATTGTAATGGTTTTTGCTGGTATTGTTGTTGCATCTGCAATATGTTTTGAGACTGTAATGATTCATGAGGAGTTAGATCTCACTACACGAGGCAATGTAGTGAAGATATGAATAGTTTGGGAGTTACTCTTTCAGATATGAATATATGACATCTTCGTACTATTGCAAGTTAATGGAATGTTTTGATTTGGGGCACTAAAAAATGGTCATTTGTCTATGCTATGAATGGATCTATGTTTCCATTGCATATTTGCGTCTTCTTATTCAGTTAATATTTTACCACTATCAAAAATTAGCTTTAATGGTAAATCTATGAGCTTATGGTATAAGTAGATATGATGTTGTACCCTTTATAACTTATTTAAGAATACAAATATTGGCTATTCATTGGGTGATACCCCCTTCCCTTGCAGAAGGTTTAATATGCCAATGTTTCTAGATTACAATAATACTTATTTTTGGTAACTACCGAGAACCTTGGTCTCAATTTTGTGCCAACAAATGGTTTTGTTTATGTGGCCAATCTTTAAAGGGATTTTCTAGAGAATGACTCATTATATATACAATTTTTATGTTGAAAATGCATGGGAAATGCAGTGTGATGGATTCATAAGGAGGCCAAATTGTGGCACAAGAGCTTTAGATTTGTGAAGGATACTATTTTTTAATTGGAGCTTACTAGTGAATAATACGAGAACTTTTGGGTTAAATTACCTAAAGGCTTATTTCAGTGGTTAGATCGGGTGCAAGAAGCCTTAGGATACAAAGATCAAATAAAAAAGAGATATAGTTGGACTGTTGAGAGTCTAGCGACTCTTCATTGGATAGATCATCAGATTTTGTGATTTGTGGACTTCTAGGTGTAGACTACTTTGGAGGGTTACATTATCAATTTTGTTGTAGAGAATCATCAACCCTTTTTGAAATAAAAAAACTATATTCAAATAAGAATCCATTGAAAGAATGTTGTGGGAAATACCTTTTTGGATCAAGGTTTTATTATTGGAAGGAGTGTTTCTTCTTGTTTTAGTTGATATGGAAGTGTAATCCCCTTCACTTCAAGGAAGGTGATTTGTGGGAGAATTCATGAGATAAGATAAAGAGATATTATTTGAAGTATGGGCTGGAATAAAGGGAAAAATTACAAATATGAACGAGTTGTGAGGAAGGTTTCCATTGTAGAAAATTGGCCACAGAACCAAATGAAGACATGGCAAAGTAGATTGATCAATTGTTGAAGAATATCAGAATAGATGGTGGTGATAAAGAACAACTATAAGAGTTATGGAAGTTGCAAAGACAAAGAATATTGGTCAATCAATGCTTGAAAGAGAGATTCAGTGTGAGAGGTGAATATTCCAGAGGTAGAAGACAAGAGGAAGCATGTTCATAGGGAGAAGATGAAGGTGTAATGGTATATTCCACCAATGAGGAAGAAGAGTCAACCCAAACCTTTGAGGGAGTTTAGGAGGAATCATAGCATATAACATCGGAAGATGTTGGTTCCCATCAAGAAGTAAATGGAGTATTGCAATAGAACGAGACCCCCCAAATCAAAGAATGTTTTTTTGGAGGTAAAGGAACCAACCCTGACTCACCTATTCCCCTAATCCCATCAACAAATCTGGTAATTCCTACAATAAATTCTTCTACAATTTGTTTATTCCTATTTCTTTGAGTTCTGCAAGTTTATTGGGTAGTAGTAGTAGTGTATGTGTGGTAAGTTATATTGTTATATCACAATGAGGATTGTGTCAGTTTATTTTAGTAGGATATATGAGTTTAACTATGGGAAAATAAACTACAAGATCGATTTTCTGATACCTTGAGTTTTGGTTAAAGGGAGGTGAGGATGTTGAGCAAAATTGATTTATATGTGAGTCAATCTAGAGGTCTCGAGCGACTCTGGTTGAGTTTCAAACCAATTTAAAGGTAAATATCCTAAATGGTGCATGAAGACTACTAATCCAAGTATTCAAGGTCAAGCCTTCACTCTGGTTCAAGTGAGACAGAGGTTTATTATAGAGTTTTGGTTACCACGGTAAAAAAAAAAAGAACATTTAGAGTTGCAGGAGATAAAGAAGAGAGACAATGAGTCTTCATGGGAATACAATAATATACTTAAATATGCGATAGGGAAGTTGGAAAACCGTGTTAATTTATATCAACAAAGGGAGTGGTTCATTCAAGGGTTGCTACCTTTAACCCGCATCCCTTTGACGCAAAATGATAGCCACTTTGGGATAAGAATTGGATCAAGCAACGAATATTTATTCTATGGCAGGATATCCAAGGAGCTTAATAATTATGAGACCAGCTAAAGATACAAGTATTATGAAAATACAGGGTGAGTTATTTTCATTGATTGAAAATATCCAAGAGTTGATTCTTCTAAAGGTGGGTTGACCACAAGTTTGGTATACAAGTTGTTATTAAGAAGGTCACTTGTTGAACTAATGTCCAAGACCGAGACATGCAGGGCCCTCTAGTAATCCAATTTGCACCTCCTCTAGTGGGACCATCAAAAGGAGTTGTGCAATTTTCCACTACAACATCATTTCATGGTCGTGTACAATATCATTCGTTTCCAAATAATCAATGAGTATATACTAATGACTATTGTGAGATATGTAGAAATCACAGGCATTCTCCACGACATTTCCCCATTTTGAAAAAATATACATCTGCTATGAATATAGTATATTGTGAGTTATGTGGTTTTCCTTCTCATATTACTAATCAATGTCGTGCTCTACATTAACTTGTGCATAGATTAGACTGATCTTCATTTAGAGTGAATGAAGGACCTTAAGGATTTGGAGGCAGTCGCAGAGGAGGAGGTGGATATAGAGGTGGACAAACTAGTCGAAGAGGACCATTTTTCTTATACAACTGCAATGAGAAATGAAATCTATCTACAGGTTATCCACTTCCAATAATATGATGGTGTTCTCACTACATGAATAACTATCACAATAATTAATATTGTCCTAATCAATATTCTAAATGGGAGGAAAGTTTCAGGAAGAGATGATCTAATTTGATCAATTTTTAACCAAGGATTGTAGCTTAGGGGAGTGGATATTCAATCAACATCATCACTAGGGAGAGGAGAGAAGAATGGTAGTGATGCAGAGGGTCCCCATCAAATCAATATTTAGAAGGCTATGACAAATAATGCTAAGTATGATCCTACTAGAAAAAAATATTTTTTGAGAAATGCAATAGAGATTTTTAGATATATGTCTCGTCCATTAAAAATTGATGTCGTAGGAACAAGTTTCAAGTTGAATCTTCATCATCAAAGTATCAGTAGCGAGTCATCCACTTAGGTGGAGTCTTTGGGTAAGTATAAAGAAGTTGTTTATCTTTAGTTTTATTTATTTTCTAATATATTAGATTATGAACAACATACTAAGAAGTTATGGAATACAATCAAAGTGGCATTGAGAGCTAAAGGAAATACAAAAAAGGGTATTATTTATAACCTCCCAAAAAGTAAAGCAAGTAGGGTGCATAGATGAAAGAGGAGGACTGGAAGAGAATTCATATTTAATTCCCATATAGATGATTATGACATCAAGGATGTTATGTTGGACATGTCCTCTAATGTCAACATCTTTCCAAATAATACTTGAGAGGAAATGGGAAAACCCAATTTTTTTTATTCTCCTATTCAGTTGAGTATTGCAAATTAGTACTACATTTTTCTAGTAGGAAGGTGTTGGCACAGAGGCATACCCAGGGTTCAATGCGCAAGAGTGCACCAACAAAGACCTAACTATCGACCCTTTCAACAACACCTGCGAAGCAGATGAATTCTAACCCCAGGTAGAGGCAGGGGTGGATGCAAGACTAAGGTGTCTGCAACCTCATTTGGGACACAGATCTGTGATTATATCCTTTACATATAACTTAACACTATTCATTCATCACCATTCACCCTTATTGCACTTCGCAGATAAGACAGAACGTCGCAACACTTGCTTGGACATAAGATATTTCAGTGCTTAGCAACATCAAAAAATATTAGATCCTATAGATCAGCACTAAGCATCCTCATACACATTAGATATACTATTCATATACATCTAGTAAATCACAAAGAATCAATAAATCTATCTAATCATGGAAAAGAACTTAGCAAGATAATGAAAACACAAGGAAGAAACAACACAAAGAATGACACAGAGGTTTACGTGGTTCACCCCCACCCTTGGGCTACATCCACAAAGTCATCTTCTTCTTTATTATCTTTGATCAATCTAATTATAGCACAGAGCTCAACTTGTACTCCGCATAGGACAGGAGATCTATGCACACATCGCCAGATCCTCCTTCCCCGAATAGATCTAGCACAGGGCCTTCTTACAATCCATGCACTCAACACATAAAACACTTGCACTCAGCTCTGCAAGCCTCTTACAATCATGCACGGAGCATTCACATTCGATCACACAGATTTAATTACTAGCACTAAGCCACCAACTCTTCTTACATTACCTAGCTACTTATTTATACTTTTACAACATAGGCCTAAACATGGGTAAACCCATGGGCCGACATCCCTTTCCCATTACATTAACCCAAAACCCTAAAAGGGCCCCAAATGTGGGCCGAGATCCCGTGATCTCTGCTTCGCCTGGTGCTCCATCTTTAACAGGGTGTCGATGTCCAAAAATGGTCAAATATGACCAAGTGTTCCTCAAAACTTGGTCAAGGGCCAACAAGCCCCCAACATTCACCTGTAACTCATCTCGAGTCACGCTGGTCTGATCAACTCTTCGTTGAATGTCTCGATCTTGGCCCGAGCTACTTCGACTTGCTATAGTGTGACAACCTCTTGCTTAGTGAACTCCTGGATCATTGTGTTGTTTACTGGTCCTTCCATGTGATGTTCTATGATGATGACAACTTCTTCAAGTTCGGTTGCCTAGCTCTCGAATTCAGTGAACAGGTGGACTGCTTTCTCCAACAATCAATTTTTCTCTGTCTCTCCATTGTTCCTCTTTCTTTTTCATGCCATGTTTTCTCCAAAAATCAATTTTTCTCTGGCTCTCCATTGTTCTCGAGGTAAAGGCAGGGGTGGTTGCAAGACTCAGGTGTATGCAACCTTAGCTGGGACACAGATCTATGATTATATCCTTTAAAAAGAACTTAACATTGTTCATTCATCACTATCCACCCTTATTGTACTTCGCAGATAAGACAAAACATCGTAGTACTTGCTCATATATAATATATTTCAGTGCTTACCAACAACAAAACATATTAGATCCTATAGATCAACACTAAGCATACTCATACACATTAAATATACTATTCATATACATCTAGTAAATCACAAAGCATCAGTAAATCTATCTAATCATGGAAAAGCACTTAGCAAGATAATGAAAGCACAAGGAAGAAACAACACAAAGCATGACACACAGGTTTATGTGGTTCACCCCCACACTGGGGCTATGTCCACAAAGTATTCTTCTTCTTTATTAGCTTTCATCAATCTAATTACAACACAGAGCTCAACTTGTACTCTGCATAGGACATGAGATCTACGCGCACCTCGCCAGATCCTCCTTCCTTGAGTAGATCTAGCATAGGGCCTTCTTACAATCCATGCACTCAACACTTACAATACTTGCACTCAGCTTTGCAAGCCTCTTACAATCATGCACAAAGCATTCACAATCGATCACATAGAACTAATTACTAGTACCAAGCCATCGGATCTTCTTACATTGCCTAACTACTTATTTATACTTTTACAACATAGGCCTAAACATGGGTAAACCGATGGGCCGACATCCCTTTCCCATTAGGCCACACTCTAATTGAGTTCTTATTACTCAATATTTGCATTTCATGAACTTTCTCTATGAATCAACGGAACTGCAGAATTCCTCGAACCTCGAACTCACTCACTGGTTAACCCAAAACCCTAAAAGGTCCCCAAAAGTAGGCTAAGAACCCATGATCTCTACTTCACGTGGTGCTCCATCTTTGACAGGGTGTCGATGTCAAAAAATGGTCAAATATGACCAAGTGTTCCTCAAAACTTGGTCAAGGGCAAATAGAAGGCTACAAAATGTCAAAGTAGACTTGGATGGTGTAAAAATAGTTCTTGATTTTAAGGATATTGAAATATTCAGGGATAGGGATCCATATGAAGCTCTTCTAGGCATTGACCGAGCTTATGAAAACTATGTTTTCATTGATATTAAAAAGGAAACTATGAATTTTGAGTATGACAGTGTGAAGGTCACCTATCCTTTAGATCCATATCAAGGCCCCCGATATACAGAACCTATAGATGATAATATGGATTTAGATGTTCTTGATCAGTTGTATAATATGACTGGAAGAAAACAAAGGGTGCAATAGACATGAGAAGACTCATGCCTCATATTGACGATGCCCTTGACTGCACGAATACGTTGAAATATGTTAGTCATGATTCTAATCCATTTGTTCCATTAAGAGACTGACCCTAATCCTCTATAACACATGGTCCTACTCCTCTTAATTCTCCTCCATATATGTTTGCACCATCCATTGATCCTTCAATTTCGCCTCCACATTTGTCTACAACATCGACTCATCATCCTCTTGTTCTTCCTCTTTTGTCACGATCCATCGATCATCCACTGATCATCCTCCTCTTCTTCCTCTTATGTCATAATCCACTGAGCCTCTTACTTTTCCTCCACATGGTTTTGCACCATCCACTAATCCTCCTTCTCCTCCTCCTCCTTATCCTCCTCCACTTGTGTCACCATCCATCGATCTTCTTGCTCCTCATCCACTTATGTCACCATCCACCAATCCTCCTGCTTCTTGTCAACACATGTCTGCACCAGTCATTGATCCTCCTCCTCATCCTCCTTCTCCACCTATGCCATCATCCACTAATCCTCTTTCTTCTCCTCCACATATGTCAACATCCATTGATCCTCCTCCTCTTCCTCCACTTATGTCACCATCCACCGACACGTTTCCTTCTCCTCCACATGTGTCAACATCCACTGATCCTCCTCCTTCATTTGTGTCACCATTCATCGATACTTGTCCTTATCCTCCACATGTGTCACTATCCATCGACCTTCTTCCTTGTACTCCTCTTCCTCCACTTGTGTCACCATCCATCAATATTATTCCTTCTCCTCCACATGTGTCACCAACCATCGATCCTCATCCTTGTCCTCCTCCTCCTTCACATGTTTCACAAGCTATTGATGTTTTCGACACTATGTTCACATATACTGTTGCACAACTTGATCCAAGTGTAGAGACATATGAAATTATACTTATGTCATTTATTTTTGACATAGGTACTGACACATAGACCCCTACCTCTAGTAGTAGAAGAATTGATGGCTCGAGTGGACCTAGCTACTAGTGGTATTATTTGACATCCATATTGATCGTTTTATATTTGACCTCAGATGTGTATATGAAATGTTTATTTATTTTTATGAAATGTATAATATTGATATGTATATCTCTCATGGATATTATGTTTTTTAATATCATGTTGATGATATTACTATTTTATTTATAAAATGTATTATGGGTATGTTGATTATTAACATTATTAATGATTTATCCATTTTTAAACAAAATTTGAGTTGTACCAAATTTACAATTGTCCTATAATGTTTAACTTTACTTTTATGAAATTGTTTAATTTGGCTTATGATTGAAAAAACTTATAACCATTAATGCCATATAATGATTAACTGTTCTTCAACATGAGATGAATTGATTATTTTCCAACAAGATACAGTATGTTGATTAAATGTATTTAGGAACAAGAATGCATAAATATGATGACTCAAATTATTGTGATTTGAATAATTGCATTTTTCATATATTTTAGTAATAACATTATGATATAATTATTCCCTAATAATAATATTAATGATGCAATAAAAAAATTTAATTTTTAATTTTTATTATTCAAATATTACAAGACAAAATTATAATACAATTGTTTACTAAGATAAAAATTATTATATTGTATTATATTTTAATTTTTCCAAATATTTTTTTAATTTATATTATTCAACTATTATATTATTAAATTTACTCGATTAAATTCAAAATATTTAATATAAATAATAATAATAATAATTGACCTATACACTTTCAAAGAAATGTTTTCACAATTTTCCACTCTATTGCTAACTTATGAATCTTCTATTAGAAAAAGTATGTAAAAGTATGGAAATGTTAGTTGAATCTTCAATTAAAAAAATATTCTTAGTATTACATTTCATTGATTTTGTGTCAAATTGTATGCAAATATTAATCAAAATAATTGCCCTTAAAATATTCTTAGTATTACATTTCATTGATTTTGTGTCAAATTGTATGCAAATATTAATCAAAATAATTGCCTTATGATATGTTATTTTTTCATTTATTTTATTCATACCTTTATCATATAAAAATTGCTCATAATTAATATTAGAATTGTTGTATTTAAAAGATATATATATTTAAAAATTACACTTAATTAAATTTATTTAATTAAATTTAAATTATTAAATATGAAAATGAAATCATTAATAATTTATAGCATTTGCATTAAATGAATTTATTATTTTTTCTCTCTCCCACTAACTTTATGAATCTTCACATTAAAAAATTAAAAAATGTAAGTATTAGATTTGGTTAGTGAAGAAAAAAATTAATTTGTTAAGGTTAAAGGAATATTATATTAAATTAATTTTATATTAATATTTAAAAATACAAAAATATTAATAACACTCAATGAATAAAATAAACAAAAGTCTGTATGTAGATGTTATAGAACTTTGTCAACATATTTGATGTAATGATTGTAACATCCAACCAACCACTTTATATAACAAATGTTGAATTAAGCAATACATTTACATTAGTTTCATTTAAAATTTGAAAAACAAAAAACACTCAAGTATATTTTTCTTGCAGCTCAAGGGGACCTCTAAAGGTAGACTTAATCCAAGATTTATTTGATGAGTGGTTGGTGGATTATGAAAGTTATAGTTTTTTAACAAGTCATCACTAAGAGACAAAGTATGTACTGCATGCAAAACAACAAATCTCAATTCCTTAAATTTCATAAACAACTCTTTATCATTGGAGTATTCCTCAAACGGATAATTTGTACTAAATAATGAGAACCTACAACTATTTCTAAACCCTAAAATGTTCCCATTAGTTCATGGAAAACTGTCAATATATAACAAGTTTTCCATGTTAAAGTTTATGGAAGCATAATCATTCATGCACACACTATACATGTAAGTGCTATGTTTATATTTAACAATACTCAGGTTATCAGACCAACTGTAAAAGGGAAGAAGAAATGGCATAAGTGTTATTGAGTTTTTGGTAAGAACATATTCATGTGCAAGGATAAATGACCCAAGATTTGCAACAACTATTTTACACTTGGAAATCATACCACTATTACCAAAAAACAGAATTTGGTTCCAACATCAAGCACATGCAAGGAAGAAAACCAAGTGCCATACAAAGCTCGGTTGTAAGAAGTTTGGTATTTAATTTGCATATGGATAGGAAGAGGGAAGTCACTGCTACCTTCCAATGATTAAATAGACTTTGGTTTGTACTCGGTTATTTTTTCTCTTAGCTCATACAACTTTTTGGATCTCCTAGTAGAGATGTTTTGGAAAATATTGATATCATACTTTATCTCACTCGAACACTCCATTGACTCAATAGAAGTAGACTGGTTGGTCAATTTAGGATGAAACTTAGTTGATCTTACTTACAACATTTCAAAAAAGGAGCATATGTAATTGTTCCCACGTGTCTTTTCCATATCACCTATTGGATTCCTGACTAGAGTGGGAGGTATTAGACCATAAACTTTGGGTAGTTGATAATAGATATTATGGGATAGTGTGACACATCAAGGGTTCTTATTCAACCCTTTACATTTTTAATGACCACTGACTATTGGGGTGTCATAAAAGAGATCAAATTCATGGTTTAATATCATTGACCTAGGATGGTTGTTGGAAGTCGGCATGTAACAATTGGCAAGGTAAATCAGCTATCCATTTTCATCAAAAAATTACTTGTAGTATCTTTCTCCTAGTAAGAGGTTGCAACATTTTTGGACTAGTGGAAGATGTTGTGCATCCTAAATTAATCCCAAATAATGATCCTACAAAATTAATTGAATAATTACTTAAATGCATGCACATACGTGACATAATTTCAATCAAATAAATGAATTATAAATAAAATATAGACTTACTTGAAATAGAGGGGGAGAACTTGACTAACTATCAATGATATGGAATGAAATGGAATCTGATGAATTTACCATTTGATATTGTAACATTGTTTCCTTGCATTTGAGCCAAAACTATAATCAATAAGCGAATGATATCTTAAAATAATTTTTTCTAACCATAAAACAATATAACTTCAAACAAAATTTTGAATGGATTTTAAAAATTATCGATGATCGAAATGTGTTATAGATGCACTAGTGAATCTATATATAAGAAGTCACCAATGCAATAAATGATGAAAAACACTCAAATGTCACCTCCAATACTACCTCCACAAAGCAAAAAATCCAAAAACACTATTTGCAAAGGTTTACATTTCTAATATGTCAATAAAATTTAAGTCATTGTCTTTGTACATAAATAGTGCAATGGGGCACATAAAAATATGTATCGCATTGATTGTATAACGAAAAAATAAACAATATTTTTAAATGTATACATTTTTATTGATGCTTTTTTGTGTACAAAACACATCGATCACTTTATTTTGCACCAATTATTTAAATTACATTGGTGCTCTTTAAAATGCACATGTGTGCTAAGCTTTATAGTGCACTCAAAAGGTAAGCTACAAAAAAACAATGCTTAGGCTTATCATCAATGTGTCAAAATATACAACGAAAACATGAGAGAGAATTTCATTTCTCAAAATGTATATGTTTATAAATGAAAACACTATTCATTATTTCATTACTTAAAAAAAATATAGAGGGTCCATTTATGCAAGAGGGATTTACATGCAAAGACTTTGGAGTGGGTGGATTTTTTTGAACAACCAAATTTTGAAGGGATCACCACAAGACAGACACAAACCTGCAAACGATAAATTTTAGGTATGTGATTTCATTATATTTATCAATTAAATACTTCCCCATTTGATTCAAACTATTTTCAATGCACTCTTAAGAAAAATAAAAGGGTTTCATATTTACATTCAATATTATAATTGCTAGCTTTCTTGTTGTTTTTCCTGGTTCCCCTCTCTACATTTCACAAAAGGGATTTTCTTTTTTTAAGCTATATATTTTTATAGGGTTTTTTTAATTTTATATCGGGCATTTAGTATCCATTGCAACAACACCACTCGCTCTATTGGATCTAAAACCCTGTTGTTGTTAGGTGTTTTTTCAAAAATGTTTTCACGGTACATGGTGCATACAGTACAATAATTTCGCCCCAGTGCACATATTTCTGTCAATACAAAGACCATTTTAAAATTTAAATACCATTGATTTTAGTATCATATGTGCATGGATTCAGCGTTGTGCAATAAGAAATAATGAGAACCGGTGTGTATAAGTATGTTTGTCACACCATGTTGTGCTTGTTTTTTATATGCATCAACATATTAGTTTGTAAAACTATTTTATAATTTTTGTTAGTCTTGTTTTTTTTTTTTTTATAGAAGATGGTTGATAGAAGTTCAAGGAAAACAACGTATTGCAACTAGAATGAGCGTAGCTCATCCCAACAAGAGAACTAGGAAAGTTCTTTATTTTTTATTAAAAAATTAATTATATATTCAAATTATCTATAGGTTTAACTTAATTATTTTTGTATTGGTTAATGCATGTCATCCAAAGGAAAAACTTGAAGAAAATCAATAATATTGTTCGCACTCTAAGTGCAGAAGAGCATTAAAATTTTATGGAAATTTTACAAACAAAGGAATTTGGTGGATCACAAGGTAATCAACATGAAGTTTTTATTTGAATTTTTACCAAAAATGAATTTCTTAACATTAATTGCTCACAAGTTATAAACAATTGATTTCACATTTTTTGATGTTATACAAAAACCGATAGAGAGTGAACAAAATGTTGTCATAAGAGGACAAAAATTATCAAGGATGTAAATCATGATTATAGATTGGTCATTAGTTCATCTATAGTGGTTCTTGAATTTAATTAGACGGGAAAACTATTTTATAGGATTTTGAGGGATATAGTGGAAATAACATAGAAATGTACTTTCCACTTTCAATAGAAAAATCAATTCAATGACTCCAAGAATAAGGTTATACATAAACTATAAGAAGTGTTTATGGAGGAATGGTCATTGAGACCCGTAGGACTTGCAAGAAGAAAAACATAAAATAACAAAAAATAATCATTTAAAAGGTATTGTTACTAAACAAGTTTTATTTTAATGTCCATTTTAAAAACATTATTGTTCTTTTTCATTTTTCTGGAAAATTATGAAAATTCCAATCGAAAAACGAGGGGAAATCCAATGCATGCGAGTAGGGATGTGCAAAACAATGTACAAGGAGATGGTAAAAGAAATGAACATAATTGCATCATAGTAGGAGGCTTCTGAAAAATAACATGGATTAGAGGTATGTAATCATTCATTTATTCTTCTATGTACATCCAATTTAATTATCATATGAAATACTAATTTTCAATTTTGTTGTTGCAAAAAAGAAAATTTAAAAAGGGAACCCATTCAAAAGACAAGGAATAGAAGAGTTGATAACAAAGTTTGTGAGTACTTAAATTTTTAGTCTTACTTAAGATATTGTATTTGTTTTTATATTTATATTTAAATAATTAATTTACACTAATCCATGGATGTCATCTAATAGGTGTTAGTATACAAAAAAGAGCCAGTTGAACAATTGATCAAAATTGTGTTAAGTGAGGGTTGTGATTATATGTTGAAGTATAAAGGTTTAATTAAATAATTTATATGTAGCTATGTTGTTTAACATCCCTTATTTTATAATTAAAGGAACAATAAAAAACCATTTATATTAATTATATTCAATATGCTTTGTCATGGTGTATTAAACATGTAGGAAACAAAGTATGGAGAGAAGCCAACAAAAGAGATTTTGAAGCACGATAGGAAACATGAGTTTGAAAGCATGTGTATTATTTACGAATGAGTTGTTGTGATTTTACGTTTTTTGACATATTTAGGAAATCATGTATATTCTACTATATATAAATGTAAATTTACTTATTACACTTGATTTTTGTGTTTGTAGATGGAACATGAACAAGTGGAATATAAAAAAAAAATGATCAAGAAAATGTTACTTTAAGTAACAAAAGTAGAATATCGCCTACATGCGATGAAAAAATGGGGTTGGAACAAGGATAATAGTTCAAGTGATGACGAAAAGTAAATATAATTGAATGTTATTGCAAGTTATATGTTTTGGAATATTTGTTTGTGAAAATCATGGATTTTATTTCAGTTAGTTGACACAATGTCCCAATTGCATGAGAACATGTAACCAGTAAGTGTAACATTACATATTGGTTGCATTTTTATTATTTTGGACCTTTGTGTTATCCCATTTTGTATGAAAATTAGTTTAATATTCATTTATAATAAAATGACTTTCTTGTTTTATTACATTGTCCAATGTTTTAAAATGTTGTATTTTTTATTAATTAATATATAGATGATTTATGTTCATACAAACAACAAAAGTGTAATTTGTTGAATAATGCATTAATACAATCATTATTAAAAACCCAATAACAAAAATATAAATATAGTGTTAATATAAATAATATTTATTTTAAATGATTAATTACAAATTTGTTAAAAAAATAAATTAAAATAGATACATATATGTGCACTATATTGTCTTCAACTCACTAAATAGCACCTTCCATAAAATAGACAACAATGCATTTTTATGAGTCATACACATGAGTACATATTAATTAAATGAAATAACTTATATGTAAAATTGTGAAAAAGAACGGTTACTTTAAGGGATATAACATATGATTGTTTTGATTATATTTATCATTTAAAAACATTACAATCCAAATGATAAAAATGCACTCGAGTGGTTTACTTAATATATACGACCATATGATTTAAATATAATATATGCATGCATGGTTGCTTAGTAAAAAAAAATAGTATTAACATCTCACTTTAAATATTTGAAATTTCACTATCCTTCTATGTAGATGGTAGTACAATCTATGTAGATGGTAGTACAATCTATGTAGATACTAACTATAAGAGCATCAGTTACCTGATATCTAGCATTTACATGAGCATTATTATTGCATACAAAAACAACATGTAACAATGTGTACACTAACATGAGCATTATTTTTCATATAACATAAAATATGGAATTGATGTGTAAGATGATCAATCGATCGCAGTCTTGAACGATTATTAATTTAGTCGAGTTTAGGCTTCTGCCCCTCCGACTCGATACACCGTCATTTAGGCTGGTTCTCCTCCGACAAGAGTAAGGTCCCTCCCCCCGAAAGAGTTGCCCTAAACTACTCTTTCTTGCCGAGCCGGGTGGTCATAGGGACGGAATATGCGACTACCAGGACGTAGTAGAGCGTACATAGGGCTATATGAGATGGGCTCGAACCATAGACCTCTTGTGTTTGAGGAAGCCGTGTAATATTTTTAAGAGCACCAGAGGTTTTTTCTTGCGACTATGCATTTGTGCATTTTCAGCAATACAAAGAAAAAAAATAAAAACTTTACTACAACCTCCACTTGCTAAATTTTGTTTTTTTAGTTATATAGATTAATCTTAAAACCTCAGCTTTGAATAGCAAAGGTTGTAGATGAGGATTTTTTTAATATGTTTTCAAATTTTATAACACTACAAACCTTTGCAAAAATCTTAAAAAATCTTTGCTACAAGGTGTTCTTCTTGAAGTGTCATGGGAAACACTCATAAAAAAATTATTTTATATTTATGAATGTATTGTCATTGTGGCTCCCTAACAAGGATTTTCCTCTGAATATATATCTATTACTCTAAATGAAATCCACACTTATTTGTGCTTTTCCTAAGGGTAGTGTGATACTCAAAAGACTTTGATATATTTTTGGTATATTGTATATGTGCTATTATTTTGGTTGTGGAAGTGTCATATCATTCCAATAGTGGTGGAAAGTGAGTTTCTTATTGGGTATACATAGTGGGTATTTTGCAGGGTAGTGAGTGTTTATTTTGCCAACCTTGCCACTTAGTAACACATTAGTTGTAATGTTGCAATTTTCATTATAAGAGGTAGTTATATAAATAAACAATTTTCTATTCTTCTTAAGGGATTATTTTTTGTGTGTGGCTTCCTCCCTTTCAATTTATTTGCTACTTTATGGCCACCATAACTTGATTGTCCTCTTTCAATGGCTAGGTTGAAAGGTTATAATGTTTTTTCTTTATGTTTATGCTTACCAAAGTGGCATTTTATGTGTACAGAGATGGAAAATTGGATGGGTTGGTACAATAATTGGTGTTGGGTCATTTATAAGGTAGTTGGATTTAATTTTTACATCACTTACACTCAATAATAAGTTATAGATAGTTATTGTCAATGCTTGTATAGGGAGGAACTTATAAAAAAAAATTTATCCATTCTACTTAGGAGGTTCATGGACCATTTTGACTCATTGAGAGGGATTTCCTTTTCAATATATTATTACATTTTCATTGTAAGTGGGTTAAGAGGTTAGCATGTTCCTTGAATGGCTACAATGGTTCATGGATCATTTTGACTCATTGAGAGGGATTTCCTTTTCAATATATTATTACATTTTCATTGTAAGTGGGTTAAGAGGTTAGCATGTTCCTTGAAGGGATACAATGTATCATAGTTGTGATTTCTTTGTTAAGGGAAGTATGGCTAAAATGTATCATAGTTGTGATTTCTTTGTTAAGGGAAGTATCATTTCATGTGACTAATGGTGGCAACTGAGTTGATTGTTGGATCTTCTTAAATAGCGATCATGACTCATTTTTATGATCGTTGGAGTTTAGTTCACTACCCTCTCCATTTAGTAACAAATGAGTGTTAATGTTGACCATCATTCAAATAATGGAGCAACTTATAAGAAAAACAGTGTCTACTGTGTTGAGCGCGACAAACTGTGTCTTATAAGAAAAATTGTTTCTACTGTGTTGAGCGCGACAGACTTTTGTTTCCTACTGCCCCAAGATATCATAGTGGAGCCCAAGTTGAAACACATACCTGAAGTGCTCTTTCTATCTTCTGCACTTCCTGCCCAATCAGAGTCTGTGAATCCATGAAGTTGTATATCCCTGGATGCAGCATATCTCAAACCATAGTTTATTGTCCCACGGATATATCTTAATACATGTTTTGCAGCTATCCAATGCTCATGTCTTGGTTCCACCTGGAACTGTCTTAGTGTATTCCCAACAAAGCAAATTTTTGGTCGAGTATTTACCAAATACATCAATGACCCAATTAGTTGTCTATATAGAGATGGATCTACTGGATCAAAATCTAGAACTTTCACTTTTCTTATATCTGTATTCATAGGAGGGTCCATGGACTTACAATCCATCATTCCAAATTTCTGAAGGATCTTTATTGTGTACTTTCCTTGTCCAAGGAATACTTCACCATGCTTCTGCCATACTTCTATTTCCAAGTAATAATGCATGAGACCTAGATCTTTCTTATCAAATTCAGAAGCTAATTCCTTCTTGCACTTGATAATGAGAGACTCTTCACCTATTATGAATAGATCGCCAACATATAATAGTAGAATCATAGGTGCATTGTCCACGACTTTGTAATAAAGGTTTGGATCTGCATGACTCTTGGAGAAACCAAGTCTCATTAGATAGTTTTCCATTCTTGCATACCAAGCCCTTGGATCTTGCTTGAGTCCATATAGAGATTTCTTCAATATGCAAACGTGAGTGTCTCTAGAATGTACCTCAAACCCTTGAGGTTGTTCAATATATACTTCTTCTTCAATAGCTCCATTGAGGAAAGTAGTCTTTACATCCATCTGATGTATGTTCCATCCCATGGAAGCGCCAAGAGATATGATAGCTCTAATGGAAGTATATCTAGCCACCGGAGAAAAGGTTTCGTCATAATCTTCTCCCTCCTTCTGGGAGAACCCTCTAGCTATGAATCTTGCCTTGTATTTATCCATGCTTTCGTCTATTGCATGTTTGATTTTGTACACCCATTTTGAAGTTACCACCGATTTTTCTTTAGGTCTTGGTACGATTTCCCATACTTCATTTTTCATAATGGATTGATGCTCTTCCATCATAGCTTCTTTCTATTGTCCCTTTTGAACTGCTTCTTCAAATGTGGTAGGTTCTTCATCTAGAAGTTTTGTCATGTATGCTGCATAACTTGAGAATCTTTTAGGTCATTTACTCTTTCTGAATGTTCCTTCTGGAACCTTGAGTCTTTCTACGTCTTGTAAGGTAGCTTCAAGACAAGATGGTCTTTTCTTGGTCTTAGGTACGATATCTGAATCAATGTTTTCACATGGATCCATAGGATGATCAGGTAGTTCCTTTTCGTAATTTACGTTTTCTGTGCTTTCTTCGTTAAGTTCTTCAATCTCTTCTTCTTCTATATTTTCTTCTATGGATTTCTTGAAGGCCATCTTCTCATTGAATGTTACGTCTCTGCTGACTTCGATCTTTTGTTGTTTTGAAATATATATTCTATAGACTTTGGATGAATCACTGTATCCCACTAATATCCCTTTCTTTCCTGAAGGTTATAGCTTATTCCTCTTGTCCTTGGGAATGTGAGAGTAAACAGGACATCCAAATATTCTTAGATTTTCCACATTAGGTTTCTTACCTGAGAAAGATTCTTCTGGTGTCATGTCCTTCAATATACAATGAGGACTTTTGTTCTGCACATATATTGTTTTCATTGTTGCTTCTCCCCATAAGAACATGGATAGACCTTGATCATTTAGTAAGGCTTTTACGGTTTCTTTGATAGATCTATTCTTTCTTTATGCTACACCATTTTGTTGAGGATTATGAGGAACAGTCAGCTCCCTCCTAATCCCCGTCGCCTTGCAGAATGCAACGAATTCCTTTGAGGTGTATTCTCCTCCATTATTTGTTCTTAATGTCTTGATCCTCTTGTTCATGAGGTTTTTTATTTCTGCTTTGAATTCTTGGAACTTGTTAAATACTTTGTCTTTTTTCTTTAGTAGGTATATCTAAGTCTTTCTTCAATAATCGTCTATGAAGATTACGTAGTAAAGAGATCCTCCTAGAGATCTGACTGGCATCAGACCGCAAACATCTAAGTGTATTAGATCTAGGATCTCCTTAGATATGTTGTCGTTTCTTGGGAATGGTTTCTTGATATTCTTCCCAAGGGCACATCCCTTGCAGATTCCTTCATGTGTAGATTTCAGTTCTGGTATTCCTTCAACCATCCTTATGAAAAACGGTAATGCTTGATAGTTGATATGAGCATACCTTCTATTCCAAAGATCATTAGGGTTGACTTCATCATGTACGAGAGCTTCTTCATTCTATTCTAGTAGTCTATACAGATTTCTTTCATGACTTCCAATAACCCTAACATTCTCTATGCTGGAGTCTTTATGCCATGATAACACCTTTCCATCCACGAAGGCTATTCTATTTTCTTTGTCTTCTAGGCATGATATCGATACAAGATTCTTTTCTAAACCAGGTACATATAAAACATTGCTTAAGTGAACATGGTTACCTGATTTCAATTTGACGAAGGCTTGTCCAAATCCTTCGACAGGGTAAGTGCTTTTGTCTCCAAGCTCTACCTTGTACGAGGTCCTCTTCTCATTTAGATTTGAGAGTCTAGCTTGATCTCCCATCATGTGCTTAGAAGCTTCACTATCGATTATCCACATGTCATCTCGCTCATGCCTTGATCCAAAACTTCAACTTCATCGTTTATGTCTTATGAGATAGCCAAAAGGTGCGCTCAACTAGGGCACATCTAAATATCTTCTCCTTGAGGGACATGCTCCATCACAAGGTGATGGATCTGAGATTAGGGTTTCTGCAACTGCTTCTGCTAGTAACCCTAGCGACAGTGTCTTGGAAGCTACTCCTGCTAGTAACCCTAGCAACAGTTCCTCAACGAGCTTAATATCCTAGCGGCTATGCTTCCTTCTAGCATTTAGGCTGAATGAAGGAGGTGTGGGCCCATAACCTGTTAGAATATGAAGGACTGTGCTCATTTTACCATTGACAATACCCTTGTCACCCAACCATAGGTCAAAGCCACCCTTCGAGCACCTTGACCTTGACAGAGAAGAATACTAGTAGCAATCAATAGCCAAGCAAGGCTAATGCACCAAGCAGGAATAGAAACCAAAGCTGATCAGATAGTCCCACCCAAAAACTCGTGCAACACCTTCCCCAGAAACTTGCGCACAAAAATGCCAACTGCAGTGCGCACAACTGACTCTCTGCAATTCTGAGAATGTGAATAATGAGAAACTAGAACCCTATATTTATAGTAATCTGGTAGGCTTGCCTAGGCCGACTTCTCCTTCTGGGTACTAATTAATTCATATTAATTATATTTCTGCAACCACCATCTCGTCTAGGGTTTCCTTTACTTCTTTGATTCCTTCAATAATATTCTAATCTCATCATAAGTCACAATAGAGGTTCATACCTCCTGAAACTAGCATAATATCAACAGAATAAACACTTATCAAGTTTTTAAAAGATGAATTGAATATCATTTTTGGTTTGTTGGTTTGCAGATGGAGACAGCTAGAAAGAATTCAGAAGCAATTAATTACTAGCAATCTCAAAGTTAAATCCATAGTCATGTACGGGATTGTTTTAGTTGAAACATGTACTTTTCCAAATTCTTTTAACTAAAACAAGTACTTTTCCATTGGAGGCTATAACCAAAAGGTGGAAACATGGATAAGCAACGCTAGCCCAAGTTAGCTATGGAAGAGGAGTGAGACAGTAGGAAGAAAACTTGGATGAACCAAAATAAAAAGTGATTGAGTAAGTGGAATGTGTAGCTGATGTCCTAACACCAAGGAAGAAATAAAAAAGTTATTGAATGAAAAAACATATTTAGGGGCATATATTAAAGAAAAAGAAAGATTGTTATTGGCACTTTGTCATGGAATGTGCAGCCTAAGAGGATATCCACAATCAATATGAAAGCAACCTAAAGGTCGACAATATGCACCATCTATTTAAGAAACTTATAAAAGTCGACATCATGCACTCTCTATTTGACTGGAATAAGATCAACAAAATTGCTAGTGTACTAGTCAATATACACAACAGAAGATTAGACATTCAGAAAAGTGTGAAGATCAATTAGAATTATTATTCTCCTGATCCCTTAAGTTGTTTAGCATAATGAACATCATTAAAATCAATCAATCAATCAAAATGTGGTTAGACGGTTTTCACACAACTACCTAGGTTCACAGATTCACCCACAAATATCTTTCGGATGGTAAGAGGGATACTATCTTCCCCTTGCCCTCATATTCTTAGTTCGAACTATTACTTCCGACGTCTTTTTTTTCCACGGGAAAAGTTACTCTTTTATATTCAAAAGTATATAAAAATTTTACAAAGTAGTGGTCAAATGCCAGCAACAGAGACCTATGTAGGTAAGCTGAAAGCAACACGCAGGCTGTCAAAGAAACCATATTAACCTGCCATATTGTGCTCTGATATAAGATATCATCGAGAGGTGTGTTAAAAACAGCTCGCAGCCTATCATAACATCCATATTAATCTGCCTTTTAGATATATGATCCAAGATATCGCCAAATAGCACAAATTTTTGATACAAAATAGAGATTTTGTAGCCAAAAGGAGGTTCGATGACCTAGTGTCTTCCACATCATATTTTGTGTAGAGTTGGGGGGGCTTGTTGCCATCCTCCCATTGGGCGAAAGTTATGAGACCGAGAGGCTGGGATAAAGCCAGTTTTGAAAGGTGGTACGCAATGGCATTATCTTCTCTGTAGATGTGAGAGGCAGAGAGGCTCTTGAAGAGTCTTTTGGCTTCGATGGTTCTCTCTTTCCATCATTCCAGAGCTGCTTATCAGATGTCAGCCTTGTCATTTATCCAGTCGATAATGACTTTGGAGTCTCCGAGAAGTAACAAGACTTCGATGTTCAGCCTTTGAGCTAGGATAAGGGAAGCCCATGCCCCCAATAGTTCGGCTTTGGTGTTGGTTCCTTGTCCTCCCTTGAGAGTCCATCTGTAGGAAGTGTGAGAGATGATGAAGATGTGGCCCCCCACCCCGCAAAGAGATCCATCTAATTGAGCTTCTCCATCGAACCATGCAATGGCTTTGTCAAAAGGAAGAGTTGTAGAAGATCTGCGGATTTTCTGAGCAGTGGTGGGGAGAGGAGGACGGTCGACTGCAGATAGAATGAGGATAGTCACCAAGTTAACTGAAGGGGGTTTATCATCAAAGATGGCAGCATTTCTCGTCAACCAAACGTTCCAACAGACGGTGGCTGGCAGCTTGGGGTAGAGTTGGTGTCTTGAGCACCAAGAACTAAAGCAGGAGAACGTCGAAGATCCATGCCACTGTTCCGATAGATTTAGAGAAGCCGTGACCTGATGCCAAACTTGTCGGGTAAAAAAGAAGCTCACTAAGAGGTGGTGTGAAGTTTCACTATCCTCCTTGCACAGAATGCAGCGATTTGGGCCTGACCAGCCCTGACTCTGAAGGATATCCTAGACTAGGATTTTATTCTTCTTCAAAATCCAAGTAAATAATTTGAGTTTCAGTGGACAATTCCACTTCCACAGCCGAGTGCGCCAGGTCTAATATCAAGTGGGCAGGATGCCTTTTCCAACACTTTGTAGATGTTTCGGATAGATATTACTCCAGATTTATCACCTTCCATCCAGATGAGAGTGTCAGGTCTCTCTTGTAGGCATATGCCAGCCTCGTTTAGATGATGTGTGTAACTGTTCCATTCGGCCGAGAGCTCTCTATCTAGATTCATAGTGGAGCTAGTAACCCATGATTCGCCAAGTGAATTGCTGTTGTGAGGGGACTTTAAATGAAAGAGATAATGTAATCCTAAATTATGCAGGTGCTCTAGCAATCTAAGAGAGAGCAGGGCCTTTATGCCCATGCCGAGGATATCATCTTTGTCAATTTCAATAGCAGATCCAGTGCCTAGCAGCCACACGATCCAATGTAGGAGAATTGGAAGCGACTTTAGAAGATGCTTCCACGTTTGTGAGCCCCTCGGAGGAGAAAATGTGGCTGATCTGAGCCAGGAATGGACCGGCAGGTGGGAGATATATTTGTCTTTTATAAGGTTGTTCCAAATGCCTGGTACGATCAGGATACGCCAAAGCGTATTTTCCAAGAGAGAAAGGTAGGAAAGGTGCAGATTCCTCAGGCCCCAACCACCTAGTACTTTTGGCTTTGAGAGGGTTTCCCACCCACAGAGATGGAGGCCTCTACTTTGCTTGTTTTCATTCCAGAGAAAGGCAAAAATAAATTGGCAGAGCTTCTTTAGCACAGATTGTGGGATGTGTCCCAGAGCCATCCAATACACCGGGAGGCTTTCCAGGACTACCTTGATCAATATGTATATGCCTCCCATGGATAAACATTTCTTACACCAGAGTTGAATTCTACATTCAAACTTTTCATATAACCAGCTCCAGTCCTTTGCTTTGTAGCTAGAGGGTTTGATAAAGTAACCAAGATAGTTGAAGCCCACCTCCAGATCTCGAAAATCAATGACGAAAAGAGTTTTTAGCTCCGACAAGAAAGCTTCCCTCGCGCCTATGGCCAAGAACATTGACTTCTGAAAATTAATTTTTAGGCCTGTAACAGAGCAGAAAACATTTAGCACGTTATAAATTTCTATCCATTCAGATAGGGAGTCTGAAGTCATAATAATCACGTCATCTACGAAAAGTAGATGCAAAATTTGAGTCAATCTAGATGCTCTGATTCCTGTGAGTTTGCCAGCTAATTTACTTCTTTTTAACAAGATGTTGAGGCTTTCTAAGACCAGAATGAAGAGTCGGGGTGAGAGGGGGCATCCTTGTCGAAGTCCTCTTTCGTTGTGGATGGCTTTGGAAGCCTTGCCATTGATTAAAACTGCCAGGGTGGCTGTGGTTATGTAGCCCATCATCCAGTTTGTAGTGGTTGCCCCAAATCCACACTGGAGAAGGATGAGATGTAGGAAGTTCCAGTTTACATAGTCGAAGGCCGATTTGAGGTCCAGTTTTAGGAGGATGGCAGGTAAGTTTTTTGTTTTAATGTTGTGTAAACACTCATGTACAGTGCCTATAACATCAAGGATTTGTATTCCCTTGAGAAAACCAAGATGCTCCTCTGCCAGTGCCCGGGAGAGAAGAGGGCAAATCCTATTAGCAATGATCTTTGTAATAATCTTGTAGTTGAGATTACACAGCGAGATCGGTCGGTAATCCGAGAACTGTCGGGGGTGATTCTGTTTTGGAATCAGTACGATAAAAGTGTTGTTTAAATGTTTGTTAACCAACCCTATGGTCCTCGAATCCTCGATAGCTTCCAGCAGATCTTGTCCCATTAATTCAAAATAGTGAAGGTAGAGTTCCACAGTCCATCCATCGGGACCGAGAGTTTTTTCTTTTTTAAAGCCTTTTAATACCTGGTAGATTTCCTCTTTTGTGTAGGGGGCTTCCAATGCTCTCGCTTCCTCTTCAGTGACCATCTGTGGGAAAATTTGGGCTATATCCATCTGATCCTAAATGGAGATGTGCGGATCTTCTTGGAAAAATGTCTTGTAGTGTTTGTATGTTGCTTGCTTGATGTCTTTTGTCCTGTGAGAAGTGCTCCCATCCTCTTCCTCTATATCCCAAATGAGCTTTTTATTCCTGCAGTGGCTTGCAAAGTGGTGGAAGAACCGGGTGTTGTTGTCACCACTAGAGAGCCAGAGTGCTCTAATTTTTAGCTGCCATATGTCCTCTTCTGCCTGGAGAATGTGCACTCGATTAGCCTCTAAAATAAGTATTTTTTCTTCAATATATGTCTTCTAGTCGGTCTGTGCCTTGTGCCTATGTAAAATGGATAATTGATGTTCGATTTTATTCATAATGGTTGTGTCTTGTGCTTTTTTCCTCTTCAACCAGCTGATTGTATTTGCTTTTAGACTGTTTAGTTTCCTAACCAGGTTGCCCTGTGCATCCCCAGGTAGTGAGTGGGACAGGTCGGTCCAGACCATTTTAACCATCAGGTCGAAGGCGTTCTCCAGCAACCAGGGCGAGTTGAACTTGAAAGGGTAACTCGTCCCCAAATTTCCTTTTCCAAGCTGAAGGTAGATGGGTGTATGATCAGAAAGGTAGAGCAGGTCAACCCAGGCCCGAGCCATGTGTGTTGGATTAAGCAGCTCTTCGAAAATCAAGGATCGGTCGAGGCATTTTTCAATACCAGAGGAGCCCGATCTCCCATTACGCCAAGTAGGCAATAGTTTAGCTGGTTCTAGATCCACTAGTGCATTTTTTGTGAGTAGAGATATGATGAAGGTCGCTAGTGGGTCATTCTTTGCCTTGTCGCCCCAAATCTCCTTTGAGATGAGCATGAAGTTCAGATCTCCGGCAATAATGAGGTCTTTTATGGCTAGAAGGCCAAGGCGGTCGAGCTTCTCCCAAAAAAATTTGCGGTCCAGGAAAGGGCCATAAGTATTGAGCAGGGTCAAGGAGGTGTTGAGTTCAAAACAGGTGCCAGATAAAAGAATTCCACCCGGACTAAGCACCAGAGTAAATTCAAAGTGTAATGGATCCCAGGCCACCAGGAGTCCGCCTGAGTTTCCAATAGAGCTAGCCGCGCAGACCATCCAGTCAGGTTTGAGGGCGAATAGGAAATTTATTGCAGCTTCATCTTCCACCAGCGTTTCTTGTAGAAAGATAACCGTCGGTCTGATTTTGTCGAGGAGACGTCTCAAGGAGGCTAGTTTCAGGAGTCCTCCAACCCCTGTGATGTTGAGGGACATAAGTATCATGATTTCACCCAATCTTGGGCTTTTAATCCTCTAAGTGTCTGGTTAGTTTGTTCAGTAGTTTGAGAGGTTGAGCTTGAAGCCTCTGCGTTTTCCTTTTTCCTTGTGCTGCGTGTTTTGAGAGGCGAGAGCTCTGAGCCCAAACCTCTGGACCAAGAGGGGACTATAGCAGGTTTCACTTTCACTCCCGAGGTCGAAGGTGTATTGCCAATGGACGTCGAGGGTGGGATGAGTAGTTTTCCAAGGTACAATGGAATTGGGAGAGAATCAAAAGGTAGAGGGGATGATGGTACATTGGTAAGGAGCAGTTGGTCCAAATCCAGAGCCGATAGTGGTTGTTCTGTGTAGCCAAGNGGGCTGTGTAAAAGTGTGATCGCTGAGTGGGGAGGGACTATGCGAGGGGGGGGAAGAGTGGGTTGGGATAGGCCCAGGCGGCTCTAGTTGCGGATTAGGGGGTGCCAAAGCACCTAGCCGAGCAGGGATAGGGGGCGAAAGTGGAGTATCTGTGGGGTCAATAGCACAACCCGGATGCAAGGGGTTAGAAGCATGCGAGTTTATCGTGAGTCTCTCCTAGGCGGAAAGAGTTCTGTAAAGCGAGGGACAGAAAAACTTTATCTTACTCACCATTGTGTCATCCTGTAAATCAGTGTTCAATGCTCGTTGTTGAGGTGGAGACTCCCCTGCAGATGCTTCCGACTATGTGTCATAGCCATTGAAACCTACCTCCTCCGACAAATCAGCCTCTGGTTCAGTAGGAGGGTATTTGAAGCAGTCCCGTCTTGGGTGGCCGGTTCTACGGAAAAACGAGCATCTGAACGGGATCCCCAGGTAGTCGAGTCTTTGGACGAAAAGATGGCCTCTCCAGTCGATGTTCAGGACTTCCGGAAGTCCTGCATGGATATCTAGTTCGACCATGATCTTAGCCATTTTTCTATCAGATGAAGCCAGAGAGGTTGTGTCCACTCTTAAAAAACGGCCCAAGGAAGATCCGATGAGCTCGAAGGCCTGATAGTTCCAGAGTTGAAGTGGAAGGCCAGGTAAAAGGACCCAGAGATGCCTGTAGGAAAAATGTTCAGTAGATGGATTAAAGTTGAGCCTCCATCTCTTAAGCATGAGGCTTCCACCGCCAACCGCCCAGAACTTATCCAGGACGCGGACAGTATCCTCAGGCGACTTGAAAATGAAACCAAACCACCCGTGTAGAAGGTAAAGTACCCTAGGAAGATATCCTAGAAGAGGCTTCCAGGAGTCTGCAATCCAATTGTCCAAGCGCAGGTTGCATTTGTCTTTGTAGGCTAATCTGCCAACCAGGACACAGAGTGCCAGGTTGCAGGCTTCAGTCAGGCCTACATCCATGCCCAGGACAAGTTTTGGGTGAGTCTCTTTTGGTTTCCAGACCCTCTGTGGATTTTTTTTGTTGGGAGGGGGTCGGCAAGAAGGGATGCTGGTCTTATGGAGGTTTCCGCAGTTCCTGTTGTATGCGCAAGGCTTTAGTGGATCTAGCTCAGGTAAAGGCTTCAGTAGAGCGTCTCCCGCATCAGATGTGTGGAGAGTAGAGCCAAGCGCAGGAAACCTAGGGACCGGTGTGCGCTTTTCTTTATGGTAATGATTGCTGATCATCTCGTCAATAGAGGCAATGATGTCCGGGTGGTCCCAAGGCTCCCCGGTTTGCCTTTCAGTAGCGTCCGTGTTCAGAGTCGCCATGTGAGAGCTGCGGAATCCACAAGGGAAAAGTGACAGGGATGTCCTGACAGGAACAGGAAGGTCCCTGCCCGTTCCAAGAAAATGGTCGGGGTTAGTGAGGAGACAAAGAGTAAAGGTTTAAATAGCAACCCCCGAGAGAAAAGTCTGTTGTCTGTAGTGAGGCTAGAAGACAGGTAAACCTGACAGGAACAGGAGCGACCTTTCCAGATCCAAAATATGGTCGTAGTTAATAAGAAAACAGAGAGAGGGGGGTAACTAAGAGGTAATACCATCGGTGGGAAGCGCTAGTTTTGGAGTTGTCGGTAGGACTTGTCTATGAGATAAAGGGATCTATCCTGCCCAAAAACCAGATGTCTAGGCCCGACCTTGTCCGTCCCTCCAAGATGCCATCCATTTAAACAAAAGACTGTTTCTTCCCCCAAGCCATTGCATCCAAGCTCAGGGTTCGAAGGACTGTAGCGCCCGCCCAATCCGGTGCTTCCATTTTCAAACCAGACGTTCGCCCAATCCGGTGCCCAAACCAGACGTCCGCGTCATGCTATTTGATATAAATGCATTTTTCTTAGAGTGGTCAATCTTATACCTGAACTGGCTGACATTTATGGCTCTCTAACAATAAAGGGAGTAATATATATTATGAGGAAAGCGTTATTAAATGCAGAAACCGATTTTTCTTATTTGTGAAGAAATTCAATAAAAAATACTCAGTACCAGAGGAGCATGTCCGTCCCTTCTGAATGTTCAAGAAAAAACTGCAGTGTTCTAAGAAATCAGAGGTTGGATTGTGATGTTGGTAATCGCACGATGGAGTCTTTCAATCCAATAGAGAATGAGTTCCATTAGTGGTATTTGGGTCTCAGACCTCAAAGTTCCACGCCCACTAAGCCTTCCAGCGTCCACCTCTATTTTCCGCCCTAATAGTGTTCACTAACGATCTACCAAATCACTTATACCGAAGAGATCTTGGAATTGTCACTCCCATAGAAAATCAGGTATACCAACCTCTTATTTTTCTTCACTATTCAATTCAAGGAATGTCTAGTTCAGATCCAATCCATATAATCCTATTTCCCTCTCTATAACATTATTCTATGTGCAATAGTCATAATTACCCCTACTTCTTCCTTCCCACCTGCAAATTGAATTTGATGGTTTGATATTTTGAGATCAATATTCATGCTCAGGTTACTGAAGATACGAAAGGAAATAAAGTGGATTCCCACCAAATTAAACGTTTGATCAATAGAGGGTGACTTCTTAACTTTACAGTTTGTTTGATCTATAGAATTACATAAGGGTGACTTCTTCACTTTACAGTGTAGGTTTTTTCCAATATGTATATAAAATTTAGTGAGTATAAGAGTCTATCAAATCTAGATAATCTATCTAATTTAGAAAATCTGAATGTGTATTTTTTTTTTTTTTTAAATGAACTATCTAAAAAGTTTTAAGATTTTCAATGTTTTGATGTTTTGAGTGAACACTTCACCTATAATTAGAAATAAGTTAAAATATTAAAAAACAATATAGTTATGAATAGGTTTGAAGGATGAAAATCTGTAAATAGCTATTTTGAAAGAATAATAAAATAATAATTCATTAAGAATAAAGAATAAATTAATTGACTTCACCATGTTTCTCAAATGGCTAATATGTTCTTAATGAATTCTTATTTTATTATTTTTTCACAATGATTATCTCCTGATATTTATTCTTTAAATCCATTAAATTAAATGACTTAGTGAGCATAATCTTTTCTAACATTTTAACTTCTTATACCCTTAATTATAAGTAGAGTGTCTACTCCAAAGGATAGACATTTAAAAACTTTTCACACAATTCATTTCGACAAAATTCTATAACATCTATATAAAAAATTATATATATATATATATATATATATATATATGAATCTATATAATCACTAAAATTTATATATATAAATCTACGATGTAGAATTAAAAAGTTTCTTTGTCTTCCACAATTATGTTCAACAAACTATATTTGTGTTGAACAAACTAGACAATTCACTTAAAATTTGTCCATTGGTTCCCTCACTTTCATGAATATTACTCTTCAAGCTTTAAAATATCAAAATCAAATAGCACAGGTAAGGACAAAGGCAAAAATATGATGTACTCTTCCGTTTTTAAAATATGAAAATCAAATCGCACATGTAAGGAAAAAGCCAGAAATAGTTATAACTTATGCATATGCATAATATTGAATAGAGCAAAACAGTTTTTAAATGGATTACATGTGAACTATGCTTTCCTGGAATTTGATAATGAAGATAAATATACTTTATTACCAGTTCAATTTCTTTCCAATCTAATTCTTAATGTAAATTATCAGTGAACTTTACTGGAATTTGATAATGAAGATAAATATACTTTATTACCACTCCAATTTCTTTCCAATCTAATTTTTAAGGTAAATCATCAGTGAACAGTAGGGAGATGGATACTGAAAGCTTAATTGAAGTGGAGAGGAATCCTACAATGTTTATTAGTGCACATAACCACGGAAAGCAACAAAACTCTTACAACCACCTTTGTTTGTTTATTAATTTATTATTAAAATAATAATAAAATATTTAAGAGATACATACTGTACCAGACAATTTGTCAAGGAACAGAAGTCTTACAACAACTTTCTTTTGTTTGTTTATTAATTTATTATTAAAATAATAATAAAATGTTTAAGAGGTACCTACTGTACCAGACAATATGTCAAA
>ML777877.1:181356-197716 GCA_009831015.1 Picea engelmannii
GGCTGGGAGGTACCGGTGAGTGTTCCACGGTTGGCAAGCAGGAAGCGGCAAGGAGCGCGGGACACGGCACGGAGCGCGGGACGTCTCCGAAGCGGGCGAGTGGCTAAGGTATGAATTAATTCTGGCAAATTTGTTTTAAAAGGGTTAGTGAAATTGTCTTGATGTCTTGCTGTAAATAAAAAGGAACTTGTTGCTGGTAATTTGTTTTATAATGGTTAGCGCCAAGTTGGTTTTGGCGATTCGTTTGTTTAAATGGTTACTGAGCCAAAATGTCTATCACTGGATACCTCCGTCAATTCATTTTCAAACCCGGCTATTTGCTTACAGTGGCAACCATTGGGCCGGACTGTTCTTTTATCTTGGCTGTCCGTTTTAGCTCTGGCAATGCATTTTGTTCTGCGTTTCACATGGTGGAATGAGCTGGGTTTACCTTTTTGTGTTAGGGCCATAGTGGGCATTTGTTGGGTCTACTTTCTTTATTTTTGCTGGCGTTCTCAATTTATTTCGCCGTCATTGCCATTCTCTGTGGCGTGGGTTCTCAGTGGTCTGCGCAGTACATTTTCGCTGGTGCTCTGAACTTGAATTCCCACTTTGAATTCTGCTTGCGCTAGGAACCCCTTGTTTTTAGCCATCGCGCTCTCTTACAGGCACTCCGAACAACACTATAGTAAGCCTGGTTGCGAGTCGATTTTTTTTGAGGCAACCCAAATTGTTTTTCTTGGTCTAAACCCTGTACTTGATTCAATGATGGTGGTGTTTGGTTCGTGCCAGTGTTGATACCTTTTTCGTGTGGGATATCGTGCCTGAGTAGCGTCCTGAGTCTTCTCTGATCAGCAGGCGCATGCGTGCAAGGAGGCACGGATTCAGAGACTTGTGAGCCACGACTGGCTGGAGTTTAGCTCTGCTATCTCCATGCTTTCAGTAAGTCAGAACTTTACCTTAACGCCCGCCTTGGTGGTCGATCTAAATTCTGTGTTTTTACCCGAGCATGACAGCGCAACCTTAAAAAGATTGCATGCCTGTTGGTCGCGTTTCTGTGTAGCCGTTGGCAAGTATGGAACGATTCCATTCTCGGCCTGGTTATTGATATCGTATCAAGGTGGCTTTTGGGACGGCTGGCCACATGGCAGCGTATGTGCAGCGATGTCATGCCAACTGGAGCCCCCTTTTTTACCCATTAAGTGTAACTGTAAGTAAACGCAGTTTTCTGCGAGTTATTTTTTTTTATCTTCAGATGTGGCGGTATCATGCCGGGTCGGGCGCGACCGTTGAACCTAGGAAGCCTTTTGTCTTAATGTTGATTGATTTTTATTTACCATTACCTGGTTGGGGATAATTGTCATACTCTCGCTGTCATGTGGAGGTTAATTGGTAGCTAAAGTTTAAGCAGTTTAAATGTTCCCGCTTGTTTTACGTCTGTGCTTCAATGTATATCCGCGTTTTAAGTCTGCGCTCATTTAAGTCTAAGTTTAATTCCTCTCGAAAATACTGGTTGTTGATCCTACTACACAGTCTTCACTGTGTTTTTCCTTCCGATCGAGGGCCTCTTGGACGCTGGTCTGTATTATGGGATTTCTTTGATTCGGGTCTGCTCGCTATTTTGGAGCGCAGAACAATGCTTCCACTCTGCTGTTCTCGTTTTGTAAATGATTCATACTTGTATAGATTTGAGAGAAATTTTTTCATGTAAAAGTCTGCGTTCAATTGTATTTACGAATGTATGGGTATGGGAGACCGCCAGTTCAGAATGATACTTTGGTAAAAAGGAAATCTGTTGGGTAGCGTGATTTTAGATAAGAACAGTTTTTTTAGTGCCTCTTTTAAACTTGGGCCCCTTTTTTTTAATTGTTAATCGGTTCTCTCTATTTTTGTCCCTTAAATGCATCGCTCTAATAAAGTCCTTAAATTTTGCTTCTAGTCCTTATTCATGCAGTTGTAAGATAGTATAAAACTTACGTTAAAAATAGACTTGATTTGATAAATGTGTCACTTTAAATTCAGGTTACCATGTCCCTTTTAATTTGATGACATTATATTTGAGGTCACATTTAGTTGCTACGACCTATAGTCATTGCCAAGTTTAGCTTGGTTATTTAGGTGAGGTCACCCTAATTATAGTGATACAATGTCACTCCTTGGGTTACCATTAAGGGTTAGACTTGTATGTTTGCCATATCGTTATCTTAATTTGTTGTAAACTGCCAGGTGGATAGTTGTCTTTGTCTTTTTCAACCTTATCATAATATGAGAGTGCTTCTTTTTAGATTGGTATACTTTATACTTTCATTGACGATTCCTAGTCATGATGCTAATCCATGTAGCGACCTCCCTATTTTTGATTGCTATTTTAACTATGGTTATTTAAAAAGGTTGATAGTGGTCACCTCCAAATAATGCCCTTTTCACTTGTCATCAAATTTTATTCCTTTAGATTGCTCTTTTTATTTATTCTTTTAGATATGGTGATATTGTCCTTTTAAATGTTGATGTTTAGATGTGACATCTTTACATATATTATCTTCATATAGGGTCTTCCCTTTTTAATGTTGTTATTTAAGTAATGTCGGTAAAGTGTTGAAGGGTTGTATCTAGTCATTGTAAGTAGGATAATTTCAAATGATGTCATTTAAGGGATTGTATTGGATGTACCGTATCATTGTAAGTGGAATAGTTTCAATGATGTCATTAACGTATACTAATGGTGGTGTCTTGTCACTGGTAATTAGGACAGTTCAATAATGTCATTTAAAGTAATGTATGGTTTATATCTCGACAATTTACATAGGATGGTAGACCCTTTTGAACACGGCTTAATTAAAATCATTTTAATCCTGGTAACTATCATAACTTGTCATATTAATAGGATGGTTTATTGATATATTCTATAAGTTGAAAATTTTAATTTAACAGAAAGAAAATGCTATGGCTTACCAATGTCCGGGAATTATTGTCTCTAAGTTTTGCCCTTTTAATGTATTGTTTGAATAGGGAAATGTGTCCTCCTAACTTATAACCAAGATGGCAAGACTAGAGTTGAAGTGTATGACCATTATTTATTTCAATGTCGCTTGGCTTGAAAGGAGATGATATGGTCATCTGGTTGCGATGTTGGCGTAGTCTCTTGACATTGTTGAGACATCCTCAGCGGAATGCCGGATTTTTATGTGTTAATTTACTCGGACGTCGTAATGAGGGTCGTTGTTCATTTAAATAATGTTAGAATTGTGTTCTGTTGTCAGAATCCTTGTCACGCGCCTTCCGGAAGGAGCGCAGTTGTTCTGCTTACTTATGTTGTACTTGATTGTGCTTCGTTGATTGCTTGGTCTGTTGTGTCGGGTGGGATGTAGACACCTCCATGTTCCTCAGAACAGTCGCCATCCCTGAGACCTTAAATGGTTAAAGACGATGGGAAACCGGGCTTGAGCGTTGCTTATGTGTCTTGGAGGTCCTAACCTTGCAGGGTAGGACGGGCGGGTAGTCAGTCGTTTTTAGTAGTCATTTTTACCTTGTCGTTGAAGGTTGCGTTGTGCACCTTTGCCTTGGTCTTAGTTGTTTGCAGATACTCGTCGTATGCTTTTGTCTTCTTGCAATGAACACCGTGGTCGCGTCTTGTTGGATGTCAAGGGGTGACATAGAGTCAAGTATGTTTTTACTTTTACACGCGCACACACACCGTAAACACAAAAAAAAAAAAAATTGCACCTGTATACTAGAATGGTTGTCGTAACGAGGCGGTTCGTTACAGTTTTGCTCCATTGTTAAATAACTAACATATTTACAGCAGGCCAAACATGCATCATAGATCTCTATAGATATCATTTGAGATGAATGAACATGATTTTCGCTGGTTCCACAGGGTCGACGTTACGAGGTGATGTGAAATATGACGAGTGTGATCTTTAAGAAGGGTGTCTGACTAGCAACGTACCTCTTCATGTCAACACATTTCCAAATCTCAAGCATCACCTAATCATATAGTTTATTATTTACTTCAACCTTTGAGCTGGTTGTGCATATATTCTTTAAGTTTTCTTTAAAACCTTGTTCTACATGTATATAATTTATTATTGTTATTTTTTATTTCGTTTGAATGTACTTATTATAAATTTATAAATTCTTTGAGCAGATAAAACATAAACAATCTCTATTGGTTTTTTTTTAAGTGCTTTCTTGTCTTGTTCACAATTCCTCTAAAATGAGGTTCATTGGTACTCATCATTTTGTATTAAAACCTGCAATTCAGGAGCTTAACTTTCAAATAGCTAATTTTTTCTTTAAATCCCATCCGCCCACCTGATATGCTTTTGTGTTATATTATTTTAAGTATATTTGTGGATTTGCACATCTTCCATTCCATACCTTTGTTGACTGGATCATAGGTTCTTACTAGATCAACGCGGCCTTTCGCATTTGGTGGAGCTATTACCTTAGCCCACAAATCTATGCCAACATTTTTTCATTTATCATCAACTCTACATGGAGCCTCTCCCTTCGGTATTTTAGGTTTTTTTTGGTCGTGTTACTACTCTCCACATAGTCTAAGATCCTAGATTCCATATATCAAATAGTTGCATAGATCATCGTCCATAGAAATTTTGTTGTGGAGCTTTGGATTGTATAACGTGGGATCCTCCTAACCCAACAAGATCTAAAGTGCGACCGTCACGCCCCCATAATCTGCACAAGGATCCAACACGAGTTGCTGCACTCAAGTCACCTACTTGAGGGTCGTGTGGAAATTCGATGTTTCCAGCTCAGTGGTTGAACTAAAACGAGGTTACTCTATGTGGACTATGCTTCTTTCACTCAATAATAATAATAATAATAATCATCATCATCATCATCATCATCATCATCTATTTTTAAGTGTGGGATAAGGAACTCCCTTCGCACAATGATTTGTATACTAAATTCTACCAAGGTATACATATCCTAGGCTCCTCTAAATATTAAATTGTGACCTCCAGGGGGGGGAAACATGTTCCTAACCATTAGACCCACTCAGGTTGTTAGAATATGTTACAACATACACATTGAGCATGTAACTTGTACAGTGAAACCGAAACAGTTCAGAAGGAGTGCAAGGATCAATAGAGATATACAATGAACCACCATCAGATACACCTATTGATGATACAAGTAAGTCTTGCGGTCAGGCATCATGTTCTTCACAGACTTCATCGCATCTCACCCTACCAATCTAGCCAAATTAGTCGCCAAGACTTCGACTGACAAATCGTTGGGAGATTTACTTTTTTCACAAAAATTCCTATGCTCCTACTTCATGCGTTAGATCTAAACCACTTCACCTATCCCAAGTATCCTCCTCATGCTTCATCTCCAAAAGAATGTTACTAGCCTAAATCAATCAGGAAAACAACTCGCCCCAATTGTCTTCACGATTATTGACAAGGAAGTACAAGTCATCCTAGTTGGAGTGACTTGGCCCCTTGGGGAGGGAGTCCACCCTTTTGCCCAGATTATACCTTACAATTGTTCTTAACCAAGTGTCTTGTCATTATGTTTGACCTACATACCTATCACATATATATGTGTCTGATTGGTCATGTCTCTTTGAGCTAAGGGGTGCGTCATTTGGTCTAGTCAAGCCAATCCTCTACATGGTGGCATCTATTCCATGAGAGCACTCATCCTTGCCTTGTCGTCTCATGCCTTTAGTGCATTGACCTCATCAAGCACCCACATGATACCTTGGCATAAGGTGCCTTATGTTGTATGTACTAGTCTCACTGAGCTTACGTGTTTGAGAAGTGAGGGAGGCAATTCCTCTTGGGTTTCATGTCTCCATTTGAAACCGAGGGAACTTCTACTTTCTCCCTATATAACCATCTCATCACCACTTGTTTTGTTTGGCATTTCACTTGGGTTGGTGATGGTGTTGTGTGCACCTTCCTAGAGGAAGTCATTGCATCATCCCCTACCCAAATTCATTTCCTCCCTTAGAAACATCCACAAAAATATGATATCTCCAAGTCTATGATCGAACTCATGCCTCCATTGCAATTGCTATAGGAAACCACAGGTTTCATGCTGAAATTGAAACCCCATATTTCTACTAAGTTGAAAACCCGTCTCTCCAAAACATAACACAACCATATAAAACTATGCACAACCATCTCCGCTACCTTGTGTCAAAGTTTTCGTGTGACCATCGACATACTACCTTGGAAGGATGTCTCCCTCCCCACTATATCCAGACTGTGTAACAATCAAGGACCTAACCTCCCTAACCCCTTATGTAGGTAGAATAATATGTTTTCTGTGTAATATAGGTCGATATTAATAAACAAAGCCTAGGAATAAGGTGAATAAGTCAAATGTAAGAAGACCTAATATAAACTTCCGCTTCTCGAATGATCTTCCACTAGATTGTCCTTTTGGGTAGATAGATTTAGTAGAAATAGGAGTCAAGGGAATGAAAAATATTTGTCTTGAAAATTATTGTAATAGATATTTTCTCTACTAGAGGTTGCCCCCTCGAAGAGGCAAGTGAACATTTCTTTTGTTTCAATAAAGGTATGAATTTGATGTGTTATTCTCTATATTTTGTTGTTTCGTTCACAATTCTTCTAATCTTCTTGTTTCTGTTCAATATAACATAACTAGGTACTTAACAAGGGGTATCAGAGTACTTTCGTGGGTAGGAATTATCGTTAAATGGTTTCCAGGGTAGAAACATATTCCAGTGTCTTTAAGCTACAATGATCTGTGGTTAAGTGTATAAATTCGCAGTTAGGGAAATATACATCCATGAAATACAACAGATTTTTAAGCTCACATTATTTGACACCCTTGTAACCCCTATTGGTACCCTTTCTAGTGGTAGCGCAATAGAAAACACATGTATATGGACTAGCCTAGGCATATTTAAACACATTGTATATCCACTGTTCGACCATCTGATTGTTATAGTGCCACCAAGAGCATCACTTTGGAAGATACTCCCTAGTACTTTGGTAATCAGGTAGTACGGCTAAGGTTATGGTTTATCCTCCTTAGTTGGTTCCCTGAGATATTGGGTCGAGTACTACTATTCAACCCCACACGTATATCAGAGAGCTATAACACAAGGAAAACCCTTGTCTGTAGGAACCCTGAAAAATGCTAACGCTTGGGACAAAATAAAAACACACAAGGAACATACAAGATCTATTGTCGTGCAACCTTTCCTTCTACATTCTGGTTAAAAAGTTATTACACATTTCTTCTTGTTAAGAATTTTGGAATTTCTCCATTGCAATATTATTCAGATTGGAGTATAAGTTCGTTGGGGTTTAAAAAAAAAATAAAAAAAAATCGGGGCTTGCCCGCACCATTATTTCAGACTTATCCCATTGGATTCGTATTTTGTCCCTGATCACAGTGATAACCTGCATTTTTAATCCTTTTTTTCCCTTTGGTCATGACCCCCTTACTTCGGACCTATCCCATTAAATTCCCCTTTCCACCCCGATTTTTGTGATACCCTTCTCCTATAACCCATTTTCGGTGGGGAACCACCAACCCCCTTCTTGTACCCCCTTTCACCATGTACCACACCCATAGCCAATATATTCAAGAACACCTCAATACCTTGTCCTTTGATTTCTTGATGGCCCAAAGGAATTGCGACAACTTAATGCTAATATTTCCACCATGAATTCCACCAAAAACTCCAAAATGATAGGCCTAAAACATGACATGGAAAGACAACTCAAATCCTTTGCGAGTGAGATATTACAAAAACCAAATGTCCCTAGAGGCCTACCCTCATATGACTAGCCTTTGCACCGCGAAGGAGATACTTCCTCCACTTCCTAAACTTTTCCATCAAATCACTTTCAACATGACCTACTCCTTCCTAGAGTGGATGTGAACAAATTTTATGGCTCAGAACCCACAGGATGGATCACCCAGATGGAACATTACTTCTCTTTGCACGAAATTACAGATGAGTTGGAGAAACTTCATTATGGTGTTCTCCATTTGGATCATGAATGTTGGAAATTGTGGAAATGGTGTAAAAAGGCACACAAAGGGTATGTGTCTTGGACATAGTTTATTGTAGAGATTTATGAACGCTTTGACACTGAAAACCATCATTTAGGTTGTTTGACCAAGTTGAAACAAACTAGCTCAGTGGAAGAGTTTATATCTTTCGTTGAGAAATTATCTTTCAGAATGGAGGGCATGATGGATGATTTTTTCATGTAATTCTTTATGAGTGGCCTACAGGATGACATACATGCCCATGTACTCATGGCTTGCCTCCAGAATTGGTTGGAAGATACTAATGGGCCAAAGAATAACAACAAGTAGTCTCATCCAAAACTAGAAAAACACCCTTTATTCCTCGCCCGAAACCCACCCTTCCTGCCCCTCCCAACACTCCCCTCAAGATCCATAAATCTACTCAGGTTGAAATGGATGAATTCCAACATAAGGGTCTTTGTTACAATTGAGATGACGAGTATTTTCCAGGGCACAAGTGTAAGAAACATAAGATTTTTATGGTTGTGACTGATGATGTTTCTGAAGAAGAGTTTGATATTTATCATGTACCTGATCTACCCCCACCAATTGATCTTAATCCACGCTCTAATCCACTCTATGTTGAACCACTAATTTCCTTGAATGCACTCACTGGTTTCTCTACTCCCCAAACCCTCAAGCTAATTGGCTACATTAAGAACCAACAAGTCATCATTCTTGTTGAGAATGGCATAACCCATAATTTTATTCATCACCTCATTTCCCAAGAATTCAATTTTTATATCCATCCAGTTAATGATTTCAAAATAATGATTGCCAAAGGGGCTTCCCTAAAATGTGGAGGGAGTTTTGAAAATGTTCCCTTACAAATTATTTAGTACCACATGAAATCACATATGTTTTCTATTGACATGAGCAGTTGTGACATTGTAATTAGTGTTGAAGGGTTATGCAGTATTGGCCCTAACACTGTGGATTTGAATAAATTAACCATGCAATTCTAGTAGGAGGGCCAACAAAACCAGTTCCAAGGCATCCCATCAAGGTCACCAGAGATCATCACTTCGCATTGAATGTAAAATCTCCTCAGAAAAGGTTATTTTGGCATTATTTCCCATCTTCATTCCATTCAGGTGGTTGACACACCGAATCTCAATATCGACCTCTAATATATCCTCTCCCAAACCTAGGTTGTGTTTTAAACCCCTTGGGGACCTCCCCCTTCTTGAGGTGTCCATGATCATTCCATTCCTCTCATTTCAGGTAGTCTTCCTCCAAATGTTCACCCTTATCATCATACCTTCACCTAAAATAATGAAATTGAGAATAATATTCAAGAATTGATATAATTTAGTGTCATTCATCCTAGTATCATCCCCTATTGTTTCCCAGTTGTCATGGTACTCAAGAAATAAGGTACTTGTTAGATGTGTCCTTATTTTCACACCCCCAACAAACTCACCATCAAAGAGAAATTTCCCATTCCTGTCATTGATGAACTTTTTGATGAATTAGGTCATGCTCAGGATTTCACCAAACTTGATCTCTGATCTAGCTACCACGAGATTCATATGAAAGAAGAAGGAAATCCCAAGACTTCATTCCAAACTCACGAGGATCAGTATGAGTTCTTGGTTATGCCATTCGACCTATGTGATGCTCCCTCCACTATTCAAAGTCTCATGAATCATGTCTTTGATCCTTTCCTCTATCAATTTGTCTTTGTTTTCTTTCATGATATCGTCATCTATAGAAAAACATGGAAAGCCCATATTTCCCATGTGGATCAAGTTCCACAACCATTTTCTCAGCACAAACGGTTTCTTAAGAGGAATAAATGTGCTTTTGGAGCCTCTGAAGTTCATTATCTGGGACATATTTTTGCAAAGGATGGTCTCATGGTGGATCTAAATAAAATTGAAGATATGTAGGATTGGTCGCACCAAAACATTCCTAAAAGTATGTGTGGATTCCTAGGTTTGACGAGCTATTGTTACAAGTTTGCTCATAATTATGGAAACATTGAAGCTCCCATTACAATGCTCCTTAAAAATAATGATTTCAATTGGACTCTAGTAGTATACCATTCCTTCCAAGACTTTAAGGTAGCTATGTGAACAACTCTTGTTTTGGCTCTCCCTAACTTCAACGATACCTTTATACTTGAGTGTGATGCCTTAGGGAATATCATCGAGGTTGTCCTCATGCAAGATGGTTGACCTTTGGATTTAACCAGAAAATAATTTTCCACGCACCATTTGGGCCAATCCACCTATTAAAATGAAATGTCGTCTATTTTTCACGTTGTGGATCTCTGGTGTCCTTATATGTTTGGGAAGTGCTTCCAAATTCAAAATAGTCATCAAATCCTAAAGTATTTTTTGGAACAAATAATTTCTTCCCCGAAGCAACCAAAATGGGTAACAATGTTATTTGGATATGACTATGAGATTATCTACAAAAAATGAAAACAAAATGTGGTGGTTGATGCCCTTTCTAGGAAATACGAAGAAGACGGGTCCCTCTTTTCCCTATATTTCATCGTCGCAGATTGGGTTTAGGAGGTTCACTAGGAATGCTTGCATCATCCCAAAATTTCAAAATTGATCCAGACAATGCAGCAAGATCTGGAAGCCTCTCTAGGGTACTTGTGGAACCATGATGAGATTCATTATAAAGGTAACATGTATTCAATAAAATAGTGGAACCTTAAATCAATGGTGCTCTATGAGTTTCATGCTTCACCTACAACTAGGCATTACAGTTTTACCAAAACCTATGAATGGGTCAAACGTTCTTTTTTCTTAGACGGTATGAAACAGGACATCCTCACCTTTATTGCTTAATGTGATACTTATCAATGCAATAAGGGAGACAGTCAAAGCTGCAAGCACACTGCAACTAATTTCAATTCCACATACTATTTCGAAAGATATTTCTATCGACTTCAATATTGGCTTACCTAAATTAGGCAATAAGTTAGTCATCATGGTAGTTGTGGATTGTCTTTTCAAATATGTTCTTTTCTCTGCTCCTTAACACCCATTCACAAAATCCATTATGGCTCAGGTTTGTATGGATAATATCTTCAAACTCCATGGAAATCCCCACTCTATTATTTTTTACCATGATCCAAGTTTCACTAGAACTTTCTAGAAACAATTGTCTCGAGTCTACGGAACCTAATTACATATTAACACAACATATCATCCTGAGACTGATGGAAAAAATGAAGCGGTAAACATTTGTTTGGGAACCTATTTGAGGTTTTTTTCATCCGATAAACAAAATCGGTGGGTTTAGTGGTTACCCATCGCTGAATGGTGGTATAACACCTCTTACCATGTCGCCACTCACGTGACTCTCTTTGAAGCAGTCTATGGAAAAAATCCACCCTCATTTATATCATACATGCCCAGTTTCTCCATGGTTCAGTAGGTCGATCAAAATATTATAATATATGTGGCCATTCTCCATACTCTCAACAAAAATTTGGTCATGGTTCATAATCACATGAAACAACAAGCAAATCAGGGTTGTTTTGAACATGAATTTGTTGAAGGGGACCGGGTGTTTATTCATTTGCAACCTTATAAGAAGAATTCACTCAAATCCAAACACTGTCAGAAACTCGATCCCCAATTGTATGGTCCTTATCATATTATCAAGGGAGTTGGGTAAGTGGCCTGCCAATCCGAGTTTCCCACTTAATCTAATATCTACCTTTTCTTTCATGGTTCCTGCTTAAAGGAATTTCTTGACACTAGGTTCCAAACTCAAACCGGTCTACCTGAGTTGGATGAAGAAGGTTCCATTTGGTTGCATCCACAAGGAGTCTTGGGCCAACGTGATCATTTTCTTCACTAGCGCACTATCATAGAAATTTTAGTTCGTTGGAAGGACACACGGCCAAAAGATGCCACCTAGGAGCCAACTACCATCCTACAATAATTTTATCATCTCAAGCCTCGAAGACAAGGATGTTTTTTAAGGGGGAAGGAATGTTAGGGACCTAACCTCCCTAACCCCTCACGTAGGTAAAACAATGAATTTTCCATGTAATAAAGGACAATATTAATAAATAAGGCCTAGGAATAAGGATAATAAGTCAAATGTAAGAAGGCCTAATAGACGATTCCACTTCTAGAAAGATACTCCTCTAAATTGTTCTTTTGGGTAGATAGATTTACTATAAATAGAAGTCGATGGCATGATAAATATTTGTCCTGAGAATTATTATAATAGAGCTCTGATCTGCTAGAGGTTTCCCCCTTGAAGATTTAAGTGAATGTTGCTTCTCTTTCAATGAAGGTGTCATTTTGATGTGGTATTCTCTATATTGTGTTGTGTTGTTGGTAATTCCTATGATATTCTTGTTTATGATCAATATAACATAAACATGTTCTTAAAATTAATGCATGGATGCCTTGCTATGCTTCTCATACTTAATTGCTACAAGTGTCTTCTACCACTGCCACAAGTCATCAAAATTGTATAAGTGTTGAACTGTTGTGTTTGAACTACGACTTCCATACTCCAAATATTTTCTTCATGTGCTGGCACACTACATGCCTCCACTTATTGAAAAAGTTAGGTGATCAATCCAACTTCACACCAAATCTGTGAAGGTGTACCACCCCATGACTATACATATTTTTTTTCCATGTGCCAATCACTTGATCCAACTCCAAAGAGAAAGGAAAGTGTCTCTCCTTGACCCAATACTACTTACATAATCCAACATTTATCAAGAAGATATTCTACATAACCAAACCTATTGTATGCTTTGGTTCATCCACCCAACAATATTGAACCAAGATAAGTTCTCCCCTCACCCTGCTATTCTACAAAGTAACTCTAAGGTGAAGTCATCTGTGACAACTTAACTCCACTACCTACCTCATGGAACAGTTAGCCAATATACTTTCTTTACACAAATCATGCCATATCCAAGTTTGTGAAGAATCATAGAGTAACCATGTGTCTTACATCCAACCGACTATGCCCTTGTGACTCAATATGCATTCAAATACAAAACTCTCACTTCCTTTCCTAAAACTTTGTACATTATCGATCTATATTATTGAACATGAAACGTTCGAAGAACTTCACATCCAAATCACCATTTCACCATTACTCCACTCAATCATGCTACTTTTCTCCATGCCTCGATATGATCAAACATACTTGACTATGCTACCCAATACAAGAGGTGTGCATGCATAGGTTCTCTTTTCATGCTACAATCTAGGTTGTCTACACAATTCTCCAATTTCCTAATTTCACTGTCTACTTTGTTGTGAAATATGTTATTACTTCCTCCCATCATCACACCTAGCTCATGTCACATCCAAGTTATGTTAAAAGTCATGGAAATTAATGCATGTCTATCACATATGTGACCAACCAAATACACTCTCTAAACTCATATTGCAAACTATAGGATCCTTGGGCTTCCTTGTCACAGCCACAACCATGCCCTTCATGGCACCATGGTTCACTCACAAGTCTTCCCAAGTCCACTGTGAGCCTAGATTCATGGTTCAATCTCCCATAATCTCCTTCACATGTATATGAACTACTCAAAGTGTGAAATACTTGTACATCCATCCATTGTCATTGCAATACTAATTCATTCATGCTCCATTCCAACCTATTTGTGAGATCCTTCTATATATGTAATTCAAAAATTGTTTCACACGTGTCTCAATATACTATCCAAAGTTCTCCAAGGAAAACAAGTCATCACTGCACATGTTCATCTCTTAGAATGAACCAAGTTGCCTACCCAATTCATTTCCTCCTCTGTATTTCCATTGTGATGATAAGGCACCCATGATACAAGGAACCTCAACCATCCTCTCAAACAAATCATGCATCTCACTATCTTCTTCATCACAACAAGCCCTCCAACATGCCTCATAAAATATCTAGACAACAATCCAAATTGTCTCTATGTCTACAACCAAATCTTCCCAAGTCCCCTTCTTGAGCTCTCCCAATCAAGTTTCCCAAATTCTTCATCTACATCACCCAAACCACGATACTCCAAACCTTTCCTTGAATCCAATGAGGATCATAACATAACACTTCAGATTCCCCCAATTTTTTGATGGAAATAAGTTGCACTTGTATTCCACCAACTCTCCCCATCTCCTGTCAAAGAAACCAATGCAACAACTTAGATCTTGCAAATAACTCAAAAAAAGCATGCTCATTCATGAAATATCTGGTAACCCCATGGTTCAAGTAATCATTTTTTCGTAGGTATGCAACTCACCCAAACCACCAAGTCAGATGGAAAAATGATCCTCCTTGATATGGCTAAAGAGTAAGTTCATCCCCATCAAAATACGGCTAAGTAAAAAACAAGGATGCATGAAAGTCACCACCCTCCAATTGAACTTTTTGTCCAAACCTTGGTTATCTTCATGACTAAGGAACCAATATCCCCTTTATCACACTGTAATGTCAACATCTTGTTGCAACCCAAGGTCTCCAACAACCTCACCCGAATATTTCATATGGTGAAGCCTCATATGTACATGTCTCGAAATGGTGCTCCTCAAATTTATGCACCATGTCTTCAACTCGGATATACAATATGAAAAACTATATCTAAGTCACTCTCTCCATGAAACTGACTAAACTCATTTTTACTTCTCTATCATCTCCCTTCCTTGATTGCTTTTGCCTCAAGAAACCATGCACACACCACTGATTGTTAAGTCATATTGTTGTTAAATGAATTGCATAACCTTGCGAAGATTTACCTCGTCCAAATTATATTATCATTGTACACAAACCAACTGACTCAACTATTTTTCTTGGTCATGCAATACACAAATGTTTCATGGTGAAAACATGCTCAACCAACTACAATATGGCCGAAACCACACTCTGATACCTACCTTCATAAAGGTGACAGTGGTGAAGAGCTCACCAAACCATCCACCAAATCATCTCTACATAGTCCACTCTGAAGTGCATTTTGTCATGTCCTCTTATCCCAATTGGCAATCTTCCACAATCTACTCAAAGATCCAATATTGTGTAAAAAGTTGAAATGTAGGAAATTGAATTAGATTTCCAAATAAATAACTTTTATTTACAGAAATTGTGAATAGTTGTGTGAAATTTGAGTTTTTTAACAAAGGTATGTTATTTTCCAAGCAAAGTATAAGATATATGTCTCTGTTAGTGTAGGCGTGGAGTACCTTAATGATGGAATTTCCTTAAAAACAATTTATAATTATAGAAAATATGTTGTTCATGTATTTTTTCAAAATTTATAATATTAATTTTATAATTCTTTTTTAAATTATGAAATCAATGTATCCTTAAAATTACAATACCTTAACTTAGTATATGTCATGAGGGTATTAACATTATCAAACAATATTTTTTTTTTAGATTGTATATATTGATCTCTTTGATATATAACTTATCTTAAAAATGGTTAAGCCAATAAGACATTATAGCATAAATAAAAGATGTATGCATTTTAGGATTATGATATATGTCAAGGAAAAAATACATTAAAAATAGTAAACAATATTAATCCTTTTAAAAACTTGTATATTTGGAATATGCATAGTCAACTCTACTTGTGTTTGTAGTTTCATCAGTAACAAATCTTTGTATCCTATAGAAAAATAACTTCAAAAATAGAGATATAGAGAGGCATTCATAAAAATGGAATTTTTAATGTATTTTCAGAACAAACCACTAGATTTGTCATCATGAACTTAAATCTAAGGCAGCCAACTCAACAAACACATACACTAGTGTTGTCATTCTAACCCCAAAAAATTTGAAATGGAACTAATGGACACACTCCTAAGAATGTGCATTTTCTTTAGCAACATGCACGTGATATAAGATCGAGCACACATTCTTGGAATGCATGTGTACTCTTATGCCTAAGTTTCAATCTCTCTTTATCTCCCCTCTCCCTCTCCCCTTCTCTCAATCCCGTCCCCTCTCTCCCTCCCTCACTCTCTCTCTCAGGTATTCCCTCTTTCTACCACTCTTTATTTCTCTTCCCTTATCTCTCTTTAACTCCACACAATAATCTCATCTTCATTCGGGTTTTTTCCCTCACACTCTTGCCTCTTCTTTTTATTTATCCTTTCAAACCATCACTTATAGACTCTCAAATTAGGGCTAACAAAACAACTTTCACTAGTTGAAGAATAGAATGGGATAAAATTGAGATCCAATATTGACTTCCAAATATCATAGAAAACATCATGTTCATTATTGACAGTGTACTTAAAAAGTCTTTTTTTATGCAATATCATTGTTTGTTTCCATGAAACTATACAATAAATCTCAATATGGATTTAAAAAATATGAAATAATTAGT
>ML777877.1:201205-235575 GCA_009831015.1 Picea engelmannii
TGATCACTCTTTTTCTCTTGTTGGCTCTCTTCCAAATTCTCCTTCTCTCTCTCTCTCTCTCTCTCTCTCTCTCTCTCTCTCTCTCTTCACATATTTCTCTCACCCCCCTTCTATAGTTTTCTCCCTCTCTGCCTATCCCTATCTACCCCACTCTTCCCCCTCAATCTCTCTCTCCCTATCTGCACCACTTTCTCTCTATCCCTCTCACTCTCTACCTTTTTCTCACTCTCTCTACTTCCCTCTCTCTCTCTCTCTCTCTCTCTCGCCCCCCTTCTATAATTTTCTCCCTCTATCCTTCTCGCTATATACCCCACTTTTGTGTCTACTTCAAAGGTTATAGAGGAGGTTTTTTTTCAATGTGTTTCTTGTCAAAATGAATCGGTGGGGTCTTGAAACAGACGCATTGGTAAGTTAATATAATCAAATTCCCAAGTAAAATAATATAATAAAAATTCCTCACACTTGAATATAATAAAAAAACTCGCTAGTGAAATTAAAACTAATGCACATTGGTTCCCCCTTTTTCATTGTATGCAGAACACCAATGCTTTTATAATTATTATGCACCAATTCCATGTGCTTCTCTTATGATGCATTGGTGCACTTAAGTATTTTTATGCCTAGATGCGATTAGGTGACAGATAGCACCGATGTGCTTTAGGATCAATGTGTTTCATTGCAATTAATTTACAATTATACCTGTTGCTATAATGTTATTCAGAGACCCAGAGCATTTAATATAGAATGTGCCCCAGTGTTTTTGTAATTAGTACATACCGATATGTTAGAAACATTATTTCTAGTATTCATCGGTGCGTATAATATAGTAATGGCACTGGCACATAAGTAATATTTATCTCTATGATGTCTATAATATATAGAACACACTGGTATGATAAAATTATATAACGTACATATAAATCTGCCAATCATGAGCATTGTACAATTTTAAAACAATAATATCATTATATGTTATATCATTTATGAAATGATGCATTTCATCAATAGTACATAGCAATGCATTCTTTTAATTAATTTGTACCAATACATATGATTCCTCAAAATGCACCGATGTCTATGTTATGGTTCTAGTGAGTTCAAAAGAATAGAATGCATTGATATGTATATAATTTAATTCACTATTTTTTACAAATTTTCAAATAATTATTTCAACATCAAATATTTTTTATAATAATATAGGTTTATATTTATGTTATTGCATTAATTCGTTAACTAAAAAATTAAACCTCTATTATTTGTATAAATGTAAATCATCCACACATTATTTATTCATGAACACAACATTTTACAACAGTAGACATTGCAATGAAATAAGAAACCAATTTTATTATATATGAATAAGAGACCCATTGTCATGCAAAAAGGGACAACGTATTACTCTAGTACAATAATCAATTTGCAACAAATTTGCAATTGTTACACTTATTGATAACATGTCCTCATGCAATTGGGACAATATGTTGATTACATTAAACAAAAACCCTGATTTTCACAGACAAATATTCCAATACATACAACTTTCAGTAACATTCAATTATATTGATTGTCATTCATTAGTTGAATTGTTGACATTTCTCGTGTTCCATGCATGCCACATTTTTTTATCACTTGTAAGTGATATTGTACTTTGGTTTTTAACATAATGTTTTATTGACGATACACTTGTTTTTTATGTTCTTCCCCTTCATCTTCCATCTCCAAACATAGAAATAAATTGTAATAAGTATATCTAAATTTATATATATAGTAGAATATACTTGATTGCATAAATAAAAAAGCATACCTTAGCACCAAGTATTTCATAAAAAATACATATTCTTTTGAAACCATGCTTCATGAATTCTCTCAAAATTTCCTTCGATGTCTACATTGCATACTTTGTTTCTTGCATGTTTAATACAACATGACAAAACATAGCTGATATAATAAATATAAAGTTTTCTTGTTTTCTCATTAATTATAAAACGAGGAAAGTTAAACAACATAGCTACTTAAAAAATATTCAATTAAAATTTCATTCTTGAACATATACTCACAACCAATACTCAACTCATTTTTTATCAATTCATGGGTTGGATCCTCTTTGTAAGTTAACATCTAGTAGAAGACATCCATGGACAAGTGTAAATTAATTATTTAAATGTAAATATTACAGAAAATATGAAATATTGGGAAAGGGTGAAAATGTAAATACTCACAAATTCTGTGATCAACTATCCTATTCCTCATTTTCATGTCTAATGAGATGAATGGATTCTATTTATTTTTAACTTATGCAACAAAACAATTGAAAATTAGTATTTCACGTGCTACTTAAATTCAATGTACATAAAGGAATTAAAACATTATTATTTACCTCTGATCCAAAATGTATCTGGGATGGATCCTCTTGCAACGAAATTGTGTTCATTTATTTTAACATATTTTTTTACACTTTTTTGGACATCTGTACCGACATGTCTTTTTTTTCCCCTTGGTTGTCCCTTGGAATTTTCAAAAGATCCGTGGAAAAATGATAAAAAAAATATTAGTTTAAAAAAATAAGAACCTGATGCATATATTAAGAGAAGTCGCACTGGGGTATTAACAAAATTTGTATGCACCAATATACTATAACAATGTTGTTGTGAAATTGATTTTTTTTTTAAATTTGTATATTCAGCCAGTCCTCTATGGATCAGGAAAAACACGAATTTCTAAGTACTATTTATTATGCATCTTTGAGCATTTAAGAAATGGAAATTTCCAATTTTTCCATTTTAAACTCAACGTTCTACCTTGTAACAAATGTTCCCCAATGTGTTCTTCAATAAAATAGGCATTTCCAAATGAGAAAATGATTTTTAATAATATTTTGAATTTAAATAAAGCAGTGTTGTTTACAAACAAATACACTTTTGTGTACTTATTGCGTAAATAGTGCATCGGTCACCATGAAGAAGTTAAAAAAAAAATTGACAAGGGCATGAGGGTTTAAGATCCAATCCAATGAGTGGTTTCATTGCAATGGATAGGAAACACCTATCAAGAAATTGTGCTAAAAATTGTGCCAAATCCTATCAATAAATTGTGCTAAAAAAAAAATCTTCTTGTGAAATATAGAAGGAGAAAACAAAAGAACAATGAGGAAATTAGGGATTCCAATACTAAAGGTAAGTATGAAACCCATTTTTATTTGTTTGAGAATGCACTGAAAATTGTTTAAATAAAATATGAGAATGATAAATATTATTAATAGAATGAAATAATATACCTAAACTATATACTATGTAGATCTATATGTGATGTACATTAGTCCCCCTCAAATTTGGCTCTTAAAAAAAACCCACCCGCTCAGAGATTTTTTTTGATAAATCTCTATTGCAGAAATATCATCTCTACAATTTGGAAAATGATAAAACAATGAATAGGGTTTTCCTTATAAAAAAAAATACTCAAATTCCCCCTGATTTTTTCGTTGTATCTTTCAGCGCATTGATGATAAACATGTGCACCAATTTTTCAGAAGTTATGTTTTTCTTTGTGATATTATGTGCATATCACACCGAAGTGGTATTCATAGTGCACTAGAATGGTATGCATAATGCATTGATTTCCTTTCATAATAAATTTCAAAGTATTAATAGTTAGTGCAGATTATTTTTCTAACTTGCTTCAATTGATGTGTAGACAATTTGAAACGCATCGGTGTGATGTGTAAGTAAAAATGAACTGGGGAGGTTTGTAAGTAATAAAACAATGTAAGACAATTACATTTGCATAATGTAAATGAAAGGAACCATATTTAAAATTTGTGGATGTTTTTCTATGTGGAGGCAATATCGAAGGTCAGTCTTCAGTGCTTATCTCATTTAAATGCACTGACCCTGTATTTTGATTATACATACACACCTGTGCATTTTCAAATGATAAAGTTCACTGTTGGGTGAGAGAAGAAGGGGAGGGAGGAAAGGGGGTAAATTGAATGAGGGAGGGAGGGGGATACAAAGTGAGGGGGAGAGAGGGGTTCATGCGGGAGAGAGAGAGGGGTGAATATAGGGAGAGAAGGGGATGGAAGGAGGAAGAGAGTGAGAGAAGGGTTTAGCATCAAATTCACATTTTTTATGTTTGATGATGATATTTTCATGGATTGAGTAATGTTTTGATATTTTGTAAAGTGGTGTTGATATTTCTTGTATAGCTGGGGAAAAAAATAAATGATTTGTTTTTTGTTTCCTAGTGTGTTTATGGCCTACTAGACTAGACAATGGTTTGAGAAACCATGACTCAAGGGCATCTAAGCCATCAAAATCACTCGGGGATCACACCCGGCCTGAGCCACACCAACCCTTAACATGGCTAGATTTTATGTCCCCATAGGTTTCGAACCGATGAATTTAACATCATAGATTGCCTTAGCAACACACTCTGTCATCGACTGTCTTACACCTCGTGGACTATAAAAAAAAAAAAAAAAAATGATATTGTAGGGAAAGGCAATGATTTTTTAAGTATGTTGTCAACTTATAAAAGTTATTCTAAGTTATTTCTAAGTTATATTATTCTATTATGCCCAAGATGATGATTTTTGGTTCAAATACAATAAAAAAAGAACTACAATATCAAATGGCTAATTCTTCGGATTCCAACATCACCTTGTTATGTATCTTTGTAACTCCTTCAATTTCTCTCATGCCAATTGTAGTACGTGTTGATTTCATTATAATTCATTTATCTCATTGATTTTGAGTTGTGTTTGCTAGTGCAGTTTAATAATTGTTCATTGACTTTTGCAGGATCAAGATTTAGGATCGAGTTCTGATGCTCAAGATATTCCTTTGGTCCAAAAATTCTGCAAGCTCTTATTAAGAGAAAGATATTGTAAGAATATGTTTGATGAAAATGGACATCTTCTTTACCTTACCAATATTATCATGCCATCTTCTAGCAACAAACCTGGGACAATGATATCACACCATGAATTTGATCTCTTTTATGTAGACAACCTTGTATGGCAGAAGAAAAATATGTTTGAGTAATTGAATTTTCATATTTTCAATAGAACTAATGTAAATGCATTTATTAATTTGAGATTTTTTTTATAAAGGGGTTGGTTTCATGTTTATTATTAGGAATACAATTTCCATGCTTCTAATAAGTATTTGGTATAATTTTGTAATATATTAAAGAATTGTGTTACTAATATTATCAATGTAATGTTCAATGTTCTTACAATTGTGATTCAGATGATGAGTGACCTATATTGTTGAAATATTGGTTATGGAACCCGTATTTGATCAAAGAAAAATATCATGAAGGATGGTGTAAATGCAAGTAACTCACTCATAGATGGATATTCCTCATCATGCCATTTTCGGTGATAGGTGGTACACCACGTGGTTCCTCCCAATTGAGGAGTTATGGCCTTGAGAATTTAGAATCCCCTAGTTGGTTACAAGTCTATAATGAGTCTTTAATGAAAGGGTAAAGTGGTTGTAACAAGTAAATGTAGAATCCCCTAAGATTAAGGAGAAAGGTTACCTTGAAAAAGTATAAATATACCTCATGGAGTCTCTCATAAGTACATTAACAAACTTATTCTATTGAATATATTCTAGTGAAATAGTGATCTATTAGACAAGTTTTGTGATGAAGAAATATGAGGTAGCCATAAGTGAGAAGTGTAGTAGTTTCAGGGTTGCAGTGGAGAGAGAAATGTTTTGAGGAAACCCTAGTTTGGTTTACCCTTACGAGTCATACTACTAGTGTCCCACGATGTAGCTTCATGGGTGGAACAGTGCCTATCATGCAAGGGCCCACATGAAATCATGTCTTAGTCTCAGGAGGACATGACAGGTTCGGTGGAAATCCTTGTACCAAGTCCCTGAGGTCAGAGGAAATCTCAAAGGTCAGAACTATTGTGTATCTGGTCAGCTACAATTTTTTTTGTATAGCATATACTAATGATTAGTTACAATTTGATTGTACAATGATAGTGACAGTTTGGATACAAAGATAGGTTGACATGTTATAGGTTGATGTGATAGTGACAATGATAGTGACAGTGATAGTGATAGTGGCAGTGATTGTGGTAGTAACTATTTTGTCTACACTTGTATTGCAGGGCGACAGGATGGGACAATGAAAAGGGTTGTAGCCTCCTTTTCGTTGGTGCTAGAGAACATAGGGATTCTAAGATTCCTTCAGGTTGGAGATTAATAATCAAGGGGTTGTAGCCTCCTTCTGGTTGGAGAAAGAGAATTTAGGGAGTTGTATCTTCCTTCTGGTTGGATATTATTAATAGGGGGTTGTATCCTCCTTCCAGTTGTAGCTATAGAATTGGGAATTTGGTGCTTCCAATGAATATATTATTTATATATATAAGAAAATCATTGTGTGCTTTTCTCCCATTTGGGTTTCCACATAAATCCTAGTGTAATCTGTTTATGTGGATGTCTATTATGCTTTGGTTATTTATACTTCTCATGATATATTGATGATATATTGTTGATTAAATTATTGATTACATATTGTGGTTAAAAGTGATAATAAAATGCTCATATTTATTCACCCCCCCCCCTCAGTATTCCGAGAATTGGTTTCATAGTAGGTCCTTCAAGGAACAATTTAAACAATGGAAGGAGATCAATTGGAAAACCAAGGTTTGATGGTTAGAATGATTCCTTTTGGAGTAAAAGGATGAAAAAAAACTTACAAGCACAAGGATTTTATGTTTGGAAGAAGTAGTAAATGTATATAAAGTACCTGACACTCCCCCAATTGACAACGATGGAAATAAACTCGGTGAAAAAAATTCAAAGGCCAAAGGAGCCATTATGAGTAGTATGGATGATTCTTTGTTTGTAAAATTTATGCATTGCAAGACCACAAAGGATCTTTGGGATACAATTCAAAATATTTACGAAGGAGATACCAAAGTCAAGGAAACTATGCTTCAAACCATTAGAGATAAGTTTGAGTAATTGAATATGAAGGAAGACGAATATATTGTAGCCTACTTTCTAGGAGTTGATGAAACAATGAACAATATTAGATGACTAGAAGAATAAGTTGATGAATCATTTATCGTTCAAAAAGTTCTAAGATCTCTTCCTATGAGATTTGATCCTAATATATTAGCTCTGGAAGAAAGAACATATCTTGACAGTTTGAGCATGGATAAGATACATGGAATATTCATAGATTATGAAATGAGGATATAAAAAGATAACCCAGTCACTAAGGAACCAATGTTCAAATAATATAAGAAGACAAAGAAGCATAAAAAGACAAAGTCAAAGCCAGATTCTAACTGTAGGGACGATTCATAGGAAGATGAAGAAGTGGAAAACTTCATGAGAAAGTTGAAAATAGGAACCAGAAAGTACAAAGGTATGATTCCATTGAAATGTTTAATTGTGAAGGTACTGGTCATTTTTCTTCTAAATGTACTTATGCCAAGAATAAATCTAGCAATGAAGAAGAAGATCCTAAGAAGAAAAATAAAAATAAAAAGGGAGACAAGAGAAGGAACAAAAATAATTTCTTCAAGAAAAGTCTCTACTCAAAGGAAGACATCCTGTCATCGCATGAGGATAATGACAGTGACAGTGATTTTTAAAGAGTACTCTTCATGGTAGTAGATGATGAAGAAGAAAGTTCCGAAGAAGAAGGTGAAGTCGATCTCAGAGAAGAATTAATCAATTCCTTAGAAGAAATAGGGAAAGAAAGAAATAAAAATAAATCACTCATGGTAGTATTAAAGAATAAATAAGCATCTCAAAATTCCAACTCAAAATAAATGGAGAATTTAATCATAAAGTTAAAAATCTAGGTAGAGGAAGAAAACAAGATTCAAGAAACACTCAGAAAATAGTTAGAAGATAAGGAGAAGATGATAGAAAACTTGGAAGTAGAAATAGTCACCTTAAGAAAATATCTTCAGAAGAAAGATATGGAGAAGAATAGTACCAATATGTTGGATGAGATAATCAACATTCAAATCCAATACTATGACATAAATGGGATAGGATACAACCATATGCCGATTGCGAAATGTTCAAGTTCCAAGACGACAAAACAAGAAGCATCACAAAGAAACTATGCATAAATAGTAAGAGGGACTCAACATGAAAGTCACAAAGAAAATTGACCACCTAGAAGATTCATAACATAGAATCAAAAATCAGAAAAATCTCAAGAAGAAGAAGGCATCAAAAGAGAGAAACTAGTTATAATATCGCCTACACCTAGGTATCAAACTAGTTTTCTTGGTTTATGCTATTATTGTAACAATTTTTTACACAAAGATGAAAATTGTAGAGACTATTCCAAGAACACAAATAAATATGAGGGGTATTTGAAATATCTTTATCCCATAAAGTCACATGAAGCACAAAACATAAATCACAATAGTTTTGGTTCACTAAGTAATGAAATAGAGTGTTACGAGTGCAACAATTTTGGACACATGGCCAAATATTGTAGACTAATTGTTTCTCCAAGAGAACTAGAAAAGGATATAAAACAAAAACCAAAAATAATATGGAGAAGGAAATATGATCAACTCAAAACTAAAGAATGCCCATTTCTATACAAGTGCAACACAACAAACGTTGGTGGTATGTTGACAATGGTTGTTCAAAGCCTATCAAAGGTGACAAGAAAAGGTATTTGACCCTGAAGGAGGAACACGATGGATCAATTTCATTTGGAAATGATAACTCAACCGGAATATAGGTAGAGGTATATTCAAGCCTGGAAGAAAACATGCCAAGGAAGAAATTGTTCTACTAGTCAAATATATGAAGCAAAATCTACTAAGTGTAAGTCAAATGTGTGATCAAGGACACCAACTTTTTTTTGACTGAGAATAATGTGAAATAAGGAAATAAGGATCGGGCAAGTTGGTGGATACAACTATAAGAACTCCAAACAGCATATATATCCTAAATGAAATTGGAAATGAAAGATATTTCTTAGGAAAGGAAAATGAAAGTTGGCTCTAGAACATAAGAATGTGTCACATGAATATTGATAACCTTGTCAAAATCAGAAGAAAGGAAGCAGTGAAATAAATGAATGAGATTTCATAGCCAACAAATACTCTATGTGAGCATTATCTATAAGAAAAACAAACTAGGACCAAGTTCAAATAAAAATCATACTCCACGTCAAAGCCATTGGAGATTGTACACACTGACCTATGTGTACCTGTAAGAACGAATGGATTAAATGGAAAACAATATTTTATTCTATTGGTTGATGACTACAAACAAATGATTGCATTTTTCTTTCTCAAGAAGAAGTCATAGGCATTCAAACACTTCAAGATATACAAATATATGGTTGAAACCAAAATGGATTTGAAAATAAAGTGTTTGAGATAAGACAATGGTAAAGAGTTTAAATCAAATGAATTTAAGGATTTATGTGGTCAACATGGAATAAAAATATAGTTTTCAAAAACTAGGACACCTCAACATAATGGAGTTGTCGAAATAAAGAAAAAAAGAGTACAAGAAATGGCCAGAACCATGTTCAAAGATTCGAAGTTAAGTGACATATTTTGGACATAGGAAGTACATACAACAATTCATAGCTTGAACAAAGGAATGCTCAAATTAAGTAACAGTGATAAGAATCCCTACGAGTTATGGAAAGGAATACTGACAAATGTGAATAATTTCAGAGTATTTGGAAGTAAATGTTATATAAAAAGATAATATGGAAGGCTTAGGAAATTTGACTCTCGAATCGATAAGGGAATACTAGGTATTCAAGAAAACAAAAAGCATATAAGTGCTTCATTCCAAGACTCAACGAAATTGTGGAAAGCATCAAAGTAACAATTGATGAGATAGGTGAATGAAAGACTCAAGAAAGAAGAAGAAATAAAGAAGAGAGGAATGACGAAGAAGGTCTAAAAGAAGAAGAAGTAGAAGAAGAAGCAACAGATAAAGAAGAAGAGTAGTCAGAAGTAGAGCAAGTGGAATATGAGAATCATATACCTCCCAAGACACCTAGACATGAGTGCATAAAAAACATCCACCGGAATAGATCCTTGGGAGTAAAGATGTAGGAGCTGAAACCCAAAGAAGGATACGTTCACCAAAACAGAGGAATCTAACATTGTTATTCATAATTGAACCAAGCAATTTTGAAGAGGGAAGCAAATATGAACACTAGATAAAGGCTATGCATGAAGAATTGGATCAGATAGAGAATAATTACACATGGGAAATGGTTCCAAGACCAAATAATAAGAACGTGATTGGTACAAAGTGGGTTTTTCAAAACAATTTGAACGAGGATGGACAGGTAACCAAAAACAAAGCAAGGTTAGTATGCAAAGGATACACTCATATTAAAGGTATATATTTTGAAGAGACCATTTCCCCAGTTTCCAAGATGGAAACAATTAGATTGATCTTAGCCTATGCATGTTCTAAAAGAATCAATGTGTATCAAATCGATGTAAAATTAAATTTTCTAAATCGGGAATTAGAAGAAGAATTCTACATTGAACATCCTGAAGGGTTTCTACTATCAAAAAATGAATATTATGTTTGTAAGTTGAAGAAATCATTAGATGTACTCAAGCATTCCCCCAAAGCATGGTATTCAAAATTGGACATGTATCTACAACAACAAGGATTCAAGAAGGGAGATGCAGATAACAATATCTACATAAAAATGGATCAAGACAATATAATGATAATTAAAGTTTACGTGGATGATATTATCTTTGGAAGCGATGATGACATGATGAGTCAAAAGTTTTCCAAAGACATGCAGAATGAGTTAGAAATATATTTTCTCTATGAGTTGACTTTATTTTTTGGATCGTAGATATTTCATTTTGATAAAGGTATTTTCATATCCTACACCAAGTACATCGGAGAAATGATAAAGAAGTTTGGAATGGAATATTGTAAGCCCATAATAACTCCTATGCAGACTAGTTGGAAGTTGAGAAAGGAAGATGAACCTAAGGATGCATATCAAAGAATCTACAAATGAGTGATTGACAACTTATTCTATGTGACAACGTCAAGACCCGATGTGATGCAATAAGTTGGACATGTTGTGATATTTCAAGAAGAACCAAAAGAAACTCATGTTGTAGTAGTAAAGAGAATATTCAAATATATCATGGAAACAAAATATTTTGGAATATGGTATCTTAAACAGAATGGTCTATCTTTCATCGCCTACATAGATTCATATTGGACAGGTATCATTGACAAGAGAATAAGTACAAGTGGAACAAATTTCTACTTATGTGATTGTTTGGTATCATGGTTGAGAAAGAAACAGTCATTAGTGTCTTTGTCCACAATAGAAAAGAGAGTATATTACACTGGTAGATTGTTGCACTCAAGTTATCTGGATGAAGCAAACATTTTAGGATATACAGGTGGAATATGTCAATCCTATTATGATACTATGTGATAAAACTAGCGCTATCAATATCTCTAAGAATCCATTAATTCATTCCAGGATGAAGCACATTCTTATCAAGTTTCACTTTCTACGTGAACATGCTACATAGAAGAACATCAATCTAGAGTACATTAGGAAAAAAATGCATACTGCAGATATCTTCACCATATATCTTCCAAGGGAGACCTTTGATTATCTTCGATGGAAAATTGGATTATTTTCTTCCCCACAGTGATCCACACGACATCGGGCATAATAAGATAGGGGGAGAGAAGCAAAAGACTTGAAGAATAAAAGTGAAGAATATTTTGAATGATTTTCATATACATCATATTTTTATACGAGGAAGCGCCATGAAGAGAAAGAAGAGACTTGCAGATAGGGGAAGCAGCCCCATAGGAGAATTACCCTTTTCCATTGATGTCAAAGGGGGAAAGAGAGAAAAAAGGTATACAAATAGAGAGAATGCATGGACATAGAGGGAGAAATGCTCATAGGGGGGGCATGAGCAGGAGCATGAGTGTTACCATGCCATCATTTTTTTCATCAATTCCAAAGGGGGAGAATGTTGAAATATAGTTTTTCATTGATGTCAACCCTTGTAGAAGTCTCGTAGCCCCAAAGGTATGGTTATGGAACCTGTAGTTTATTGAAGAAAGAGGTCACGAAGGATGGTGTAAATGCAGGTCACCCATGCATGGATGAATATTCCTATTCATTTCATTTCTAGTGATAGGTGGTATGGCATGTAGTTCCACATGGTTGAGTAGTTATGGCCTTCAAAAGTTAGAATCCTCGAAGAATGGTCAAGAAGCCCCTAGTTGGTTACAAGTCTTTAATGAAATCATAAAGTGGTTGTAACAAGAAAGTAAAGAAGCCCATAAGATTAAGTAGATAGGTTACTTTGAAAAAGTATAAATACACCTCAAGGAGTCTCTCATAAATACATTCACTCACTTATTCTATTGAATATATTCTAGTGAACTAGTTATCTATTGGACAAGTTTTGCGATGGATAAATATGAGGTAGCGACAAGTGAGAAGTGTGGGAGTTTCAGGGTGGCACAAGAGAGAGAAATTTTATGAGGAGACCCTAGTTTGGTTGAACTCTGCGGGTTAGACTACTAGTGTCCCATGAGGCATCTCTATGGGTTTCACAGTGCCTGTAATGTGAGGCCCTGCATGAAATTATTTCTTAGTCTCACGAGGATAAGACATATTTGGGGGAAATTACTGTACCAAGTCTCTAAGGTCAGAAGAAATTTCACAAGTCATCCCTATCGTGTATCCGATCAGCTATAAAGGTATAGGTATTCTTATGTGCTTGTTTTGAATATTATACTTGGTTGTGGTATGGTACATGCTTGAGGTATATTTGACTTGGCACATGATTGAGGTACATATTTTATACATGGTTGATTGAGGTATACTCTTGTATCTAGTTATGACATGACTATTATGGTTCATTATTAGAGACATATCTTCAAGAGGTGGATGTATTCTTGTAACATCCACATCCACCCATAGGCCAAGGCGTGCTACCTTGAAGCCCACCCTTGGACTTCATACTCTTACCGGTACCTTATTTATTTAACAAGGACACATAAGAGAAAAGGTTTAACGACATGCACAACAATATCCAACAAGCATGCATAATCAAATATTTAGTTAAATGATAATTAAAAATACATAGCGGAAAACATTCATACACATATAATAACATCACAACAAAGAGAACTTATATTTATAAAAAGGCAACATCAACTGGTTGCAAACCAAGGATGTTCCACCCAACCGTAGACACTACTGCTCCAAATCTCAACAACAATGTCACCCCCGAGGCAGGGATATGAATCCACAACGATAGTTCTAGAGTGTTACGTGGGTTCCCAAACCAGTCAGCTCTCAATATCTCACAGGTTTCCCAGCACCCACAGTAATCCAAGTACTCATCTCTCTCATACCCATCATGTACCATCCAAGAGAATGGACCTCCACCCTTCTCTTCCACACAACTCCTCAGGTAGTCCTTCTCATTCCAAGTCTCCAACACAACTGATCTAGAATCTCAATGATGGAACTCTCAGGACTCATAGTAGTGAGAAAAAAAGGGCACAATTGAATGCATCTCAGACATGTAGGCCTCAAGTCATGGCTGGATTGCACCAGCGACCACTAAAACCAACTATCCCATGGATAATCTTCAGTAGTTCCTTCCCCTTTATGAATCCAAGATGTAGGTGAGGATAGATCAATGAATCGGTAAGTGGGTACATGAAATTTTGTGAGGTAAATAATGGTACGAATTCAGAACTGAAGGAGTGAATGAGCCAATGACCAACCCCACAATCAGACCAGGTATGGGTTTAAGTATTTTTTGTGGGGAATCAAGAACCTCCTGGCCTTTCCCAAGATGCTCATGTAACCGATCCCCTCCTTTAGACAAAAAGGGTTATTAAAATAGGAAATAACCATTTATCCCCTCAAGCCCCCTCTCTTATGGAATCATAGCCCCCTATAACTCTAGTCCTTATTCGTCTAGTAGCCAGCAATGTAGTTATTAATAATAATGATAAAAAACATTACATGTATTGGGCATACTGACCCTTTAATAATTGTTTGGGCACTCAGGCCTCTCAACATTGTAACGATACATTATTTAAAATTGGGGTCTTAAACCTGAGGTGTTACATCCCCTCCCCCTTATCTTGGCATTGTCCTTAGTCCATATACAAAATAGAGATAAAACTCTCAAATTTATTCAAAAATTTGCAGGTACTCTTCCTACATGGCATATTCATGCTCCCAGGTATCATCTTCAGGACCATAGTAGGTCCACTAAACTTTTACTAGCTCTATAGCTCGATTCTGGAGCATTTTTACCTTTTTGTCCAATACCCACACTAACTGAACATGAAAGTCTCCCTCCATCTCTACCTAAATCAGATACCAATCAATAACATGGTTAGGATCATGTACATATTTATTTAGTAAATATACATGAAATACATTATGCACATTCATGGAAGCAAACAATGCAAGCATGTATGCAACTGGCCCTATTATGTTCAATATTTCAAATGGACCACAGAATCTGGCTGCCAGCTTTGTACAACTACCCAATTTCAAAGAGATTTTCTTGGGATTCACTTTAAAAAGTACATGCTCCCGTACTTTAAATTTTCTAGCTGTCTTGTTCTTGTCTGCATAAAATTTATGTCTATCCTGAGTTGCCTTTAAATTCTTCTTGATCTTAACCACCTAGTCTTCCATATACTTGAGCAACTCCAGCCCAAGTACCACTCTATCTGTTGGGTTGTCCCAAATTACTGGAGTATCACATTTCCTACCATACAAGGCTTCAAATGGGATCATTCTCAATGAAGCTCGATACCCATTATTATATGCAAAATCAACCAAGTGTAAGTAATCTTCCCACTACGATGGCTTATCCATCACATGCATTCTCAGCATGTCTTCAATTATTTGATTGATCCTCTATGTTTTCCCATATGTTTGGGGATGATATGTTGTGCAAAAGTTTAGATTTGTGCCAAATCCTTTAAACAATCCCCTCTAGAAACTGGAGGTAAACTTTGTATCTCTATTCGAGACGATTGTCCTAGGTATCCCATGCAACCTAGAAATTTCCTTCATGAAAATTTCTGCAATATTAGCCGATGTTTGTGTTGTCTTCATAGGTATAAAATGAGAAACCTTTGTTAATTTGTCAACCACCACCATGATTGAATCATGTTGCTTATTCATTCTGGGTAATCTTGTGATAAAATCCATGGTGATCACCTCCCATTTCTTCTCTGGGATTGGCAATGGGAACAACAAACCCGCTGGGTGCCTATGCTCAGCCTTCACCTTATGACATTCCATACATCAAGCGATGTAATCAGAAACATCCTTTTTCATTCCCGGCCAAAAGAACTGGCTTCTTACTGTTGTAATTGTTTTCTAGTAATCGAGATGTCTAGCATAAGGAACATCATGGATTTCCTTCAGTACCAAATTCCTTAGTTCTATAGAACTAGGAGCATAGATTCTATTTGTATGCATGAGTAATCCATCTTCCTTTATCTCATACTCCTTTATTTTTTGTTCCACATCTCCTTGCTGTAAGTTTTCCTTTACCTGTAGGTAATGTTGATCTGTAACAAGACCATCTAAAATTCTTCTCTTCAAGTCTGACTGATGCATACTGACAATGGTATCATGCATGAGATGCACTCTTCTACTAAGTGCATCGACAACTTTATTCTCCTTTCCCTTGATATGATTGATATCGAAGTCATATTCACTTAAAAACTCCATCCATATTGTTTTCTTGGCATTCAAGGTCAACTGTTCAAAAATATACTTCAGGTCAATGTGGTATGTCCTTAATTCGAATTTCTTCCCCATTAGATAATACCTCCACATCCTCAAGACATGAACAATGGAAGAAAGTTCCAAGTCGTGGGTGGCATAGTTCCTCTAATGTTCCTTAATATTTCTGGACTCATATCCAATGACATGTCCATTTTGCTTGAGACATCCCCCAAGTCCTTCCTTACATGCGCCTGTACACACTGAAAAACTTTCATTTGGGTCAGCAATCTTTAACACAGGTGCACTAGTAAGTAATTCCTTCAACAGATTAAAATTATTTTCACAGATGATTTTCCATTCAAATTTTGTTCCCTTCTTTTGCAAAGAAGTGATGGGATGAGAAATCTTAGAGAACCCTACTATGAACCTTCTGTAGTAGCCAACTAATCCCATAAAAGATCTGATGTATGACACATTTATAGGTGTTGACCATCCTGTAATGGCTTCGATATTCTCTAGATATACTACTCTTCCCTACTCTAAAATAATCTGTCCCAAGTAATGGATATGATTTTGATAAAAATAACACTTACTCAACTTGACATACAACTGATGTTCTCTTAGTACTTGCGATACCAGTATTAAGTGATGTTCATTCTCCTCTTCAGATTTAGAATAGATAAGTATTTCATCCAGGAATACTATGACAAACTTATCCAAATAATTCTAAATATGTCATTCATTAAGCACATGAAGACAGCTAGTGCATTGGTCAGTCCAAATGGAACCACTACAAATTCATAATGACCATACATGGTCCTAAAGGTTGTGTTATGAATGTCTTCTTCCTTGATTCTTACCTGATGGTATCCTGCCCTTAGGTCAATCTTTGAAAATATCTTTTCTCCTCTTAGATGATCAAAGACGTCATCAATTCGGAGTAGAGGATACTGGTTCTTTATGGTATACTTGTTCAGTTGTCGAAAGTCAATACACAGCCTGAAGGTTCCATCTTTCTTTTTGACAAAAAGTACAAGTGCTCCCCAAGGTGAAACACTTGGATGTATGTACCCTTTCTTAAACAATTCCTCCAACTTCATTTGTAATTCTTTTAACTCTAGTGTGCTCATTTGGTAAGGTGTTTTTGACAGCGGGGAAGCTCCTGGCACTAAATCAACTGAGAAATCTATCTCCCTTCTTGGTGGAAATTTGGGTATTTCTTGGAATACATCTTCAAATTCTTGTAGTACTGAGAAATCTTCGAGGCTTGGCCTCTTTTTATTTTCTATCTCTTCCACAGGGATGATTTTAAGGATGGAAATTTATTTTAAAATGTAGAAACATTGGCGAATCTTACTAATCCTTCATATGTTAACTATAAATGTATGGTGATATTTTTGTAAAAATATTCAAATTTCTAAGTATTTTATATAGTTTTTATAAAAATTTGGTGATTTTTAAGGTAAAATAATTTTATCCTATAGAATTTGGGTGAATCATTTTTAAAATAGCGAATCTCATTTTTGGAAAAAACATGGAAAATTAGCCCATGAGGGAAATTTATCCCCTAAAATCATCCCCGCTCTTCCACATGAGTTGCATACAATTGGCATCCTTTCCTAAAACATATTTTTAGATGTAAGGCTGAAATCTCCCTTATAGAGATGGGTCTCGAAACTCCTTTCACAGTGCTTTGTTTTCCATTTCCATTCAGACATGTAAATGTCTTGTTATGGAAATCTAGCACATCATGATTCTTTTCCAACCAATCCATTCCAATCAGAATATCATAAGACCCCAATGGTATGATATTTAGATCAATACTAGTATCCATGCCATTAAGACTTATAAAACAACTTATGACCATATCATGGATTCTTCTTTTGGTTCCAGTGGCTAACTGAACCAAACTTGTTTTTCCAAGTTTACCTTTCTCCAAATGTAATATATCCACTATCTTAGGATCAATGTAACAATGAATTGCTCCTGAATCAATCAAAATAGCAACAAGATGATTTTTTATCTTAACTTCCATCTCGATCATATTGGACTGGTACTCTTCTTCTTGATCATTTAAATATGCATAGATTCTTCCCATATCTTGGACTGTTGTAGCCTCTTGGAGGTTGGGCATAGTATTCACTCTATCCTTTATGTGTGTGAAATCCTTGTACAGGTGATATTCCTTGCATCCCCAGCATTGGATTGGTGGTATTTCCCTTTTTCCCAAGGAATCTTGCTTCTTGGAATCCCCCTTAGCATACTGATCTTGATGATTTCTATTAGGCTCATTCCTATTGAAGGGGGGTTTGAATCCATTCCTCCTTTGATCAGACTTCTCATTCTTATTGTCCTTCCAAGATTTCTACAGGGATTCTCTTCCTCGGCCTTCCTCATACAGATATTTAATCTTCTTGATGGCCTTAGTGAAGGTCTTGGGCTCATCATACTTGATCTTTTCCTTATAAAAGGCCAACAATCCACTTAGAAATATATGTATTTTCACTTTATCATCACCAATGAACCTGACATAATTTAACAATTTGAAGAACTTCTTCTCATACTCTGCCATAGTCATGCTTCCCAACCTCAGTTCAAAGAAATCCTGCATTTTCTTGTCATAGAAATGCTCTAAGAGGTACTCCTTCTGGATTTACTTCTTGAACTACTTCCAAGTCATCCTACTTTCATTAACATCTTGCACTTGCTTCAGTTGGTCCCACCACATTGCATCTTTCCTATGTAAATGTTAGGTGGAAATCTTGGCTTCCAGATTAGAAGAATAGTTACGTAATTGAAAGTGTCTCCTGAGCCCAAGAAACCATGCTTCTACATCATACTCCCTTTCTCTTTGACCATCAAAGGAAGGTGGCTTGAGATTCCTCAGATCTCCTTGAAAACTATCTACCTTTTGTTTCTTTCTTTGGTGTCTAACATGAGACATCTATGGACTTCTTATGGGATCTTTTGATGTATACAAATTTATTTCTGAGTAAGGAGGTGAGTGGTGTCCATGAGCTCTGCTATAACTTCTGGAATAACCAGCTCTTACACGATCATCCCTTCTTTCATGGCACCTTCCTTATTCATCTTGTCTTGAGTTTGATCCCTTCTTCGTTTGTCTTTGCAATTGATTAAAGCTCTGCAACACTCGATCATTTGTCTAAATTTTCTCTCTCATCCGTATCTCATTGTCTTCTTTCTAGCTCTGCACTTCCATCTTCAAGCTTATTATCATTTTCTATTAACGTTTCTTTTTCTCCTTTTCCATTGCATCCATTGGACTCTGTCTCTGCATTACCAACTATGGAATTCTAGCCTTCGGCCTCCTTATAATGACTGAAGGCTCCCTATCCTTCTTCCATTTCCCCAATACACATCATGAGTTGATGTGCTTAATCCCCTAAATTCTTCAAAATGTGCGAGTGACCATTTTGTTAGAATTACGCATATGATAAACAAAATTGTCAACAATTATATAGTTCCTTTTTCTTCTTAATGTAGAGATCCCTTATCTCCTAAGGGTTGCATGACCTCTTGGTCAAGTATCTTCAATCTCGATCCAAATTGGATCTCTCAAACCTTTATGGTTTTCTTCTATATCTAAACACGTGCCCTTCCAACTTTCTGGTGCAAGTCTGATGGCCCCCATGACCTTCTCCTTCTCCCTTGAGAAAATCTCAAAGTTGGTGCTATGTCCTTTTCTCTTGGCCCCTCCTTATATGTGACCTTAGGCAGTGACCTCAAGTAGACACATGATTTCATCCACGCTCAAAGTTGGTTTGGAACCAAACTACTTTTCACCCCGCAGTTCACCTCGAGCCACCACATGTCATTTTGCCAAAACCGTGGTCTCGATTGCAACCGACCCTTGACTTCATAAAGCTCAAGCACCTCCTGTCCCTGTAATGCGAGGTGACCGTAGATCTCATGATATTGATTTTTCTTCTAAACAGACAACTGATATCTACCTCTTGGGAACCAACAGTTCATTTTTACCTCTCCTAGATTGACGATTGTGGTCGTTTCAAAATTTCAGACTTCGAAATTCTCAAATCTTAAACTTTACTTCCCTCAAAATACAAAGGATATTTCCATGTGTCCTCCTGAATCAAACAGTGGGGAATTAATTTGGAATATATGATGATTGATGTTTTCTTTGGGTCCTTACCTGAAATCCACAACTTCATGCCACCTTTTCTCCTGATCTGACAGTTCATGTCTACTTCGGATGATCCAATGGTCGACATTTACTTTGGGTCTACGACTCTCCGTGCTTCGAGAGTTTCAACTCTCAACTAAAAACTCTCAGAGTAATTTCTCCAGAGTCCATGATGCTTCGCCACATGTCATGTCCTAACTGACATTTCAATCATCCGCATGCTCAAAACTTACTAACATGTGGTGCACATCCCATGTGTCCATGTCATCTCCGGTGACATCCACAAGCCATGTCACTTCTTGAATTTTGGGTTCCACATCACCTCCTAGTGACATCATCGTGCCTCACCACTTCACCTCTTCGACCTCTAGGGACTTCAGGAGTTTCCACACTAACAAACTTCAATTTCTCCCGAACTCCAATTTCTTGAACCGACCAAACTGCTGCCATGTGTCTCCCTTATCGAAAGGTCTGTAACAACTATAGACTTTGAGACTTCGAGAATATTAAGCCTTACATCTTTGGAAAAATTCTTTTATCCAAGGCTCTTAATATACTGATGCATGTCCTCCATAGATCGTTGGCTATGATTTCTTCAGGTATTCAAACTTCATAGAACTTAACTCTCAACCTTCACTTTCCCCTGAAGTGCATGGATTTTTTCTGCGTGTCCTCCTAGATCAGATGGCTGCGATTCACATCGAATCTCCAGGGTCCGGAAATATCAATTCTCAACTTCTCCTCGCTCGCCTTTTCCCATAGTTATTTCACCCGGAGCACACAATTGGTTGACGTGTTTCCTCCTACAGATTGATGGTCTCTATCTACTTCTTCTCTTGAGAGGTTCATCGCTCGAGTATTAACATGTCACATCACTACAGACATTTCAATTTGTGAGGGCATGCATTGGCAGTTTGGAGTAACCCACTCTTCACCCCTCAATTCTCCTGACACTGACACATAACCCCTCGATGAAATCATGGTTTGGATTGTAGGAACGCTTTGAGGAATTATCTCCCATGCAACTTGGGTGCCCACAATGCCTATTGTTCATTTATCTCTCTCTTCAATGGGATCTGATGGTTGTGACCTTAACCCTTCCTTCCTTTTCATCAGATGACCCATGTTCACCTATCCTTCAATCCAATGATCCCAGATCTCTCCTAATCCTACAGTGTCTATCGCTCCTGAATTCAAAGGGGATGGTCACGATCCTTTGAACCCCTTACAATGGTTCTCTGATGATCTAACTCCTGCGTATATTCTACAACGTCATTCCTCCTGATATTTTCAACTTCATGGTTAGAGTTTGATCTCGACCATGAGACTCTGACAAACAAACCCAAACCATACCAGCCCGATGTTTCAACTAGAAGCTCTGATACGAATCTGTAACATCTCCAACCACCCACAGGCCGGGGCGTGCTACCTTCAATCCCACCCTTGAACTTCATACTCTTACCGGTACCTTCTTTATTTAATAAGGATGCATAAGAGAAAAGGTTTAATGACATGCATAGCAATATCCAACAATCATGCATAATCTAAGATTTATTTAAACGATAATTAAAAATACATAGTGAAACACATTCATACACAAATAATAATATCACAATAGAAATCACTTATCTTTATAAAAGGAGACACCAACTGGTTGCAGACCAAGGACGTTCCACCCAACCGTAAACACTACTACTCCAAATCTCAATAGCAGTGTCACCCCCGAGTCAGGGCTATGAATCCACAAGGATGGTTCCAGAGTGTTACTTTGGTTCCCAAACCAGTCATATCTCAAGCTCTCATAGGTTTCCCATCACCCACAACAATCCAAGTACGCATCTCTCTTCTACCCAGCCTGTACCACCTAAGAGAATGGACCTCCACCCCTCTTTTCCACACAATCCTCAGGCAGTCCTTCTCCTTCTAGGGCTCCATCATAGCTGGTCCAAAATTGCAATGTTGGAACTCTCAGGACTCGTAGCTGTGAGAAAAATAGGGCATAGGCCAACACATCTCAGACATGCAGGCCTCAATTCATGGTTGGATTTCACTAGCTACCACTACAACCAACTATCTCATGGATAATATTCAGCAGTTCCTTTCCCTTTACTAAGACAAGATACATGTGAGGATGTATCAATGAATGGGTAAGTGGGTGCATGAAAGTGCATGAGGGAAAGAATGGTACAAATGAAAAATTGAAGGACCAAACGAGCCAACGACCAACCCCACAATCAGACCAGGGATGGGTTTAAGTATTTTTCGTGGGGAATCAAGAACCTCCTGGCCTTCCCCAAGAATCTCACATAATCTATCCCCTCCTTTAGACAAAAAGGGTAATTAAAATAGGAAATAAACATTTAGCCCCTCAAGCCCCCTCTCTTGTGGAATCATAACTCTCTATAACTCTAGTCCTTCTCCGTCTAGAAACCGGAGATGTAGATATTAATAATAATGATAAAAAACATTACATGTCTTGGGCATACTGGCCCTTTAATAATTGGTTGGGTACTCAAGCCTCTCATAATTGTAACAATACATTATTTAAAATCAGGGTCTGAAACCCAGGGTGTTACAATGCTTGAGGTATACACTTGATGTATGGTGGCATATGCATGAGGCACATGCTTTGGTTATTTGAGGCACTTCATTGATGATATGGTATAGGTATACAAATGATTGATGTTATGGTATATGGAATTGTTTTCATATATTCTCTAGTACATGGTACATGATTGGATGCATAATTAGATACTCATCATTGATGTTATGGTATCTACATTTGGCATATATTATGGTACATGATTGATTCATGTTATACTACATTTGTTGGTACATAGTTAATGGATTGTATGGTATATGTTTTGGTATATAATATGGTGATGATCAGTTACAAGTTGATAGTTTAGTGATAGTGACAGGTTGAAAGGTTACATTTTGATGTGACAGAGGCAGTGATAGTGATAGTGGCAGTGATTGTGGCAATGAAAGTTTGATCTACACTTATATTTCAAGACATAAGGATGGGGAAAGGAAATGGGGTTGTAGCCTCCTTTTGGTTGGTGTTGGAGAACACATGGATTTGGAGCTTCCTTCAGGTTGGATCCTGAGAATCAGGGGGTTGTAGCCTCCTTCTAGTTGGAGCCAGAGAATTTAGAGAGTTGTAGCTTCCTTCAGGTTGACTCCTGTAAATAAGGGTTCATAGCCTCCTTCCAGTTGTAGATGTAGAGATGTGAAGTTGGTGCTTCCAATAAATGTATTATTTTGATATATAAGAAAATTATTACATGGTCTTCTCCAATTTGGGTTTCCACGCAAATATTGGTGTACTATGTTTATGTGGATGTCTATTATACTATGTTGATTTGTATTGATCATGATATATTGATGATATAATGTTGATGAAATTATTGATTACATATTGTTGTTAAAAGTGATTATAAATTTCTCATAATTATTCACCCCCCCTCTAGGTATTCTAACATATCTACCATCTATCATTGCAGCCCACTACGATGTCAATTCACAAGATTGTTTCAAAATGAAAAGATCTTGGAGAGGAATCATACCAAGAATGGTTGAAACAAACACTTATTAAATTCCCACTACTTCCTAATTAACCATTTCAAAACCTCGATAGTAACACTAATTCTTTAGATGTTGAGTATGAAGGAAATGATATATAGGTTGGTATGGATAATTTCTTGCAGGATACCCAGGCCATGGAGGGAATGTTGTTAGATGAATTCCAACAAAATGAACTAGGGCATGACATTGATGTCATACATAACTTCGAAGAAAACTTGAAATATGCTTCCACCACCTGTCTATTTGGTCCAGTACATGAGTTTGCAAGCTCTACCCAGATAGGGACAAAAACATTAATGTACAACTTGAAAGAAATGTATGGTATGTCATATCTGTGTTTCACAACAATTTTGAGGTAACTAACCATTAAGTCCCCTAAATTTTTAAGGAATATTTTCACACACGGAAGGAAGAAAAGGGTTTCTTTTATGCACGCTTAATGACAATGTAAATTTATATTGCCCATTAATTTCAAGTTATTCTAAAATAAGGTACTTTTGAGTGATAATCACTTGCCCGATAGTTATGCATAGGAAAAGAAAAAATTGTAAATGTTGGGTGTTGAGTACATATCATATCATGCATGTCAAAATGATTGTATTCTATACAAAAATGAATATGCTGACAAAGACATATGTCAAGAATGTGGGCATGATAGGTACCATAAATAAAAAAACAATGGAAAGCCACATGGTCCTCCTGATAAGATATTGAGGCACAAGCCTATAATTCCAAGGATTCAAAGTCTCTTTCATTGCAAACAATTACCCATGTTGCATGGGTGGAATGCCTCAAATAGAAGTGATCCAAGAGTTATGTGAATCCCACTAGATTCAATATCCATGAAGCATATAGAGGATACATTGCCTGATAAATTGAAGGATGAAGTACAGATCCTCGGATTGATCATAGATATGGATTGAGTTAACTCGTATTCCCTTCAAAACATCAACTTTTCTGTTTGGGAAATGGTAGTGATTAATAACAATATCCCCCCATGGTTTTCTTTGAAAAATGAACATATTACATTGGCTCTTATAGTCCCAGGTAGAAGACAAGTGAAGATAATGGATGCCTACCTCTATCCATTGATTGATGCATTTGAGAAATTATGGGAAGGGATGCATGTATATGATGTATCAAGATTCATCCCAATAGACAAGTCTTTTACATTGTATGGCATATGTTCTTACACAACACATGATTATCCATGACTAGGAGTTTTCTCTGGTAAGCATGTTAAGCATGTTCATTGATTTGTTTATATATATAATCTAATTTGGCATACTTTATTTGGTGAAACTATATTTTTTATGCTAACATGTTATGTATGTGTTAACATCGCAGGTCTTGTAACAAAAGGGTATCATGGATGTAAACATTGTGTACCTTTTATAATGTCTCGATGGTCCTATGTCATACAAAATCCAGTGTACAACTCTTCGAGGGTATTCATCCCAGAATACGACCCTTATAGAATAGTTGCATCTTATTTCAATGGTAAACCAAAGAGAACATGGATATATGAAATAATGACACCGATAGATTGGAATATGGCATATGACATAGAGAAGGAGAAGTAAATGTTAGATTTATTTGATTCAACTGGGGAACCTATATTCAATGATCCTCAATGTTTTGACATCTATGTTGTTAAAATTCTCGTTGGGATGAAGAGGAAATATTTACTTTATGATCTTTCATATTGGGATCACATTAATATTGGCCACTTACTAGATACCATTCATAAAATAAAAAAAGTTTCCTCTTCTTTATGGAGGCACATATCGTGGAATAAAATCAACACAATGGATTTCAGGAGAGATCTTATTTCTTTTAATACTAAAAATAAACAATGGCCAAAAAATGAAACTAGAGGATAGGATGGTCCCTCTTGGTATTTTAGAGAAGGTGATGTTCCATTTATTTTAAATAAAGATGATATTTATATGGTGAAGGATGTTATATTGGGTGTGAAGGAACCTTCTTTATATCGTTTGACTATATTATGTTGCTTTATTGTAGATGGGAATTTGTTGAGGTTGAAATAACATGACTATATCAACCTTCTAATGGTATGTATGTTGAATACATTATTCTCCTAGTTCTATACTAACAATGGTAAATATACCTATGCACTCATAGTTTTATGAAAATTAATGATGTGTGTGTATATTTTGTAGTGTCTTTATACTTTGTTTGTGCATTGCTATATGAACCATGACTTCCCCCAAGACCTTTGATGTTCCATATAGAAACTATCTACATTTGTACATAGGATCACATCAAGGGAGATTGATATGGCTAGTATTCCATGTTGTGGTTGACAGACATCTGAAATTGTTTGTATATTTGAGACGGAGCTTCCCACGAGGTTTATTGACTTGGAAGTCCATCTTCTAATTCACCTACCTTATGAGGTTGAATTAGCTAGGGTGGTCTCATGTCATTGGATGTTCTTCTTAGAGAGGTACATGGAAAAATTGAAGGGTTTTTTTCAAAAAAGGGGAAAACTAGAGGACTCTATGGAAAAGGAGTACATATTATACGAGTCATTCTATTATACCAGTGAGTACATCAAGAAAATTAAAAACATAGAAGGGGAATTTGTTTGGGAAAACAATCAATGTCAGGAAAAAAGGGAAGGGGAGCTACTCCAAGTGAATAAAAAAAGGCGCTTGATAAAGAGTAAGTTAGTTATATTTTGTCAATTTAGTATAGAGAAATTGTTTATATTGAATTTGATAATATATTTTTTATCCCATGTTTTTTTTTTAATTCTTTTATACATCAACGAATTTCTAAATTTTGATGTCATAAATAAATTCATTATTTAAGTTGATAATATATATTTGATCTCATACTATTTATTTTGAATTTTTATTTATATTAGTGACTTTTGAAATAGATACCATCAATAAATTTGTTCTTTACAACGCGACCATGGGTCACACTCTATGAAGAGAAAATAAGAAAATGGGACAATGACATGAAATAATTTAGAGGGTTGAATGGTATAAGCATGCCTTATCTTGACCATTTAACACAAAATATGCCAAAAATATGTCATAACAGTTGGATGGTTGATCAGATACAAGGAAATATGTGGTGTTCACTCGTAACCTACATGTATAAGATATGGATTCACTAAACATAGGGAACATGTGCAACAACCTTGTATTAACCTTTTTGAGTACCCCATTCTATTTATAATATTACACATTTGAATTGTAACATGTATTATGTTTTTATTAGTGCTTCAATTATTAGACATATGACACCTCCCTTTGTTTACATTTTTACATGTGAATTTCTTCCCATTCATGTGGGAATATGGACATCATTTTCAAAATGTGTATGCTTATGAAGGCCACATCACAAAATATTGTGGAGTGGAGGTCAAGTTTGACAAATCTAGGCATGCTAGCCACCGTGATGAAAACTTGAATGAGGGGAAGTTAGGATACATTGGAAAGATATAAGAGATCATGCAAGTACAGTTCTCATTGTTTAAATGTGGTGGGGCACTATGATTTTTTGTTGCAATTGGTGGGATACTTTTGATTGTGGAAATGTAAAGGAAGATCGTGATAGTGGGATAATATGTATTAACTCTAAAAAAGTGTGGGTTGAAAATAAGGAGCCTTATGTTTTCCCAAAACATTGCAACCAAGTGTTTTTTTACCCAGATGTGTTGGATAGGGATTGGTGGTTCATACCGAGACATGATCTGAGATCTAAACATATTTTTTATAACAACAATGTTACAATGTCAAGCAAGGAAGATAATTAGGGTGATGGAAACAAGTATTGATTTCATGTAAATGATTTGTTTGGACATTTATATTGTTGATGTGTCATTTATTATTGGTATCTATAATGGACAATTATGTTTTTTTCCTTGATTTTATAATTATGTTGGATATGAAAATTGACCAACCATTTATAACCACCATACTGAAAATACATTAAATAGACATACAAGCATAAGATTGTGTTTTGATATATTTTCATTGTCATATTTATTGTTTACTGTAGAAAATTTATGTTGTACTTTATTAAAATATGTTTTTGTTAACCTTTGAATTACTAAGAATTAATTGAGATATCACAAATTTGGTGGCATACAATAGTGAAGATTTTATTTAAATTATATTTTATTTTATGAAAAAAAAATATATTAAAAAACATTCAAACCTCAAAATTTTTATTGTTTGAGAAAATCAAAATTTAAATAAATATATACATACTTTGATGGAACTTCTAAGGACAATTCTAACAAAATAACTTTGTGATATCTAAAATACTTTTGGTGTACTTGGAATTACCAACTTTGATGACATTCCCCACTTAACTAGTGAAACTCTCATACCCTACACCTATTCCACCGCATCCTTTAGTTTTATAATAAAATAAAATTATATTAATAATTTTTTTCACATTCTCCTTGAAATAAGTGTCAATATAGGAAGGACATGGAAATTCTAAAAGAGTATTTTTCTAGAGCCTAGTCAGAATTAAGGAGAATTTTAATGATCCATACTTATCTAAAAGTACAAATTCCTTTGTCAACTATACTAATTCTTAACATACTAATTATAAAATGTTGGGTGATCTTATTTTTTAATAAAAGATTCATAAAATTTGTATCAGAGTAAAACATTTTGAAACCATTTCATCTAAATTGTATAGACCAAAACGTATTGTTGTTCTCTACATTTATTATTTGAAATTTAATTGAATAAATTTCAAATATTGTAATATTTGGACAATATAAATTAAAAAAGTCTCTGTAAAAATTAAATATTAATAAAATATAATAATTGTTATTTTAGTAAAAAATTATATTATAACTTTGTCTTGTAATATTTGAATAATAAAAACTAAAAAAATAACATTATTATTACATCATCAATATTATTACTAGTGAATAACTATGTTATAATGTTATTATTATAATATATTAAAAATACATAAATATTCAAATCACAATCATTTCACTCATCATATTTAAGTATTTTTGTTTCTAAACACATTCAATCAACACATTGTATCTTGTTGGACAACCAACAATCCACCTTGAATAACAATTAAACATTATATGGCATTGATGGTTATAAATTTTTGCAATCACAATTCAAATTAAACTCTTTCATAAAAGTAAATTTAAACATTATATGGAAACTATAAATTTAAATGAGTGATACACACCAAATTTCACTTAAAAACATAGAAATCATTAACAATGTTCATCTTCAACATACTCATACTACATTTTTGAAATCAAACAATAAAAACAACCACAACATGAAAAAACATAATATACATGAGCATTACACATATGAATATAAATGTCAAACATACATCTCAACAACATATGCAATAAACATGTCATATATAAATCTTCAGTCAAATATAAAACAATCAGTATAAATATCAATAAGTAACACTACTAGCTAGGTCCACCAAAATATCAAGGTGCATCATTGTCTTTGCTACCAGAGGTAGAGCCTATATCAAGAACAATTATCTTAGAAACAAATATCAGTATAAGTGCACTATCAAGTGTCTCTATATCAATATCATGAATTTGTGCATCAATAGTATTGAGTGTGATCATAGTGTCCAAACCATCAGAAGTTGGTGACACATGTGGATGAAGAGGAGAAAGAGGGGGATTGGTGGACAATGCCACATTTGGAATAGGAGAAAGACAATGATCAATGAATGGTGATACAATTGGATGAAGAGGGGGAGGAGGTAGGATGATCAATGTAGATACATGTTTAGACACATGCATAGGGGAAACATGAGGAGAGGGAGGAGGAGGATCAGACATGAACAAATGATTGGAATATGTTGCAGCTGACTCATGTGGAGGAGAATCAGGAGGATGAGGAGGATCATGTGGTGAAGTAGAGGATGTGGATGGATCTATTGATAAGATAGATGTATTTTTATCATGAGCACCATCCCTGAATGCATTGATGAGATTGACTGCACAAACAATATAATTCATCAACATCCTCATGTCATGAGGAAAATGACTCCATGTAGTAGAGAGTGCCTCTATGTGTAATATGTCTATAGGGGGTACAGATACCACTATTTGAATAGCCATGACATGACATAACTCATCCACAACTTCTAGTCAGAATATCAAATACAACTTATGTGGCATGTGGGATCTTTTTACTACTGGATGCTTCTCCTCTTCCTCCTCCATCATCTCATCGTCATGTTGGGGAGGCACATCCCTAACATATGTGCTAGTATCTGCAAAATAATAGATATTAATTATAAGATAATTGAAACAAAATGTTACAAAAAATTACATGTGCATTGAATAAAACATAAAAATATGCAAATAGTTTGATGAAAACATAATGATAATATTACCTCACTCATGTGTTGGCTTCTCTGTTGTGGATCATATTTTTGAACATCCTATCTGATCTATCATCACATATGGTTACTCTACAATATTGAGGAAATAATCATCCTCACTAGAAAATAAATCAATAACTGGCCTTCCCATCAGAGTAATGAGATACTCAGATTGGCCCCTCTTGGGTATCAAATGCCCCAACATGTGCATACACACATCAAACAGAGGCCTAACATGAAATCTAGGTAATGTTGCTTGAGTGGCATGAAACCTATCAAACAATATTGTATACAACTCATATGTGAATGGGAAGAATCTTGTTGCAAGAAAAATGGAGCGACAATTATTTAATGCATGACAAAACTATCTCCAAAAATGAATCCACCCACCTAATCAATCGGGGCTCCCACAATGAACTATCTACATAATAAAACATAGGGAAATTGATGTACTTCCCATTATAGATATATTTTGACAGTGATGAGAGAATATAACATGGTCACCTAACGTCCTCTCTCTCAAATGAACCCATCTCCAACTAACCACCTTTAACCAAGAACTATGAAGATGAAGTAATATATGGATTGACATATCTCTTCACATATGCTAGTTGGGTCTCTCTTATAGGACCAACTGGTAATGCAAGGAAATGGGGAAAATAACCCCCCTCCTAGACAACCCAGTGATAAAATACATATCCTCCTCCATGGGATGATACCACATATACATACTAACTCTGAACCCATGTCTCCCATCATCACATCGACGAGTCAATTATTGTAACAATGCAGAGGACCCCCTAATGGAGTTTCCCACTGAATAAAAATTTAGGAGGCCAATATCCATAAAAATGTCATGAGTATGCCATGAAATAGGTTGAGGGTAGGCCTCCCTATCCCTCTCCCTAGCCTCCTACTCAAGAACAAAAGTATGTCTTGACCCACCACCACCCCACCTCCTCCTACTCTCTTCATTTTCGTCTTTGATTCACATAAAAATATTGTTAGGAACATACATAAAGGCAACATGAATTTAAATTATAAAAAAATACATATATAAATGACATGTATTAAAAAAAAGACTAAAATTAATTAATTTTTGCAAAGAAATCTTTAAAATTAATCGGTGCACCCCCAACAGTTCATACACACCGCGATCGTTATTCTCTCACAAAAAAAAAAACTCATAAGGAGTGTGTCACATAGGAATATCTACACCGAAAAATTTATTTTATGAGTATCGTTTCATCTCATTAACAAATATGCACAACAATGTTAAAATTTATATGAACAAATCTAGAGTTCCCTTTGTTAAACCGAATGCACTACAGTTCCATGTCTACCAGAGTGCTAGAATGTTGTCTACCGGTGAGGTTATCTTTAAGACACCAATGTGCTTGGTTGACTGATGGGAAATCCTAACATAAAATTCATCATCAAAGTTAAATTGGTGCGACATTTTATTATTAATGCATTGACACTAATAGTGGAGAATCGATGTTTTGTACATCAATGAGTTGTAAAGGATACAACACCGGGAACGAGGAATCCAATGAGATGCACCACTATGAAAATTTTCAAAATATATGTCCCAATGTGTTTATGTATACAATATCAGTGCATTGGATTACAGTGGTTGCACCACTACATTATATTTTATAAATAGTTATATTAGCTATGCCCTTAGTTAAGTGAAGTCTACCAGTGGGTAATGTTAAACGACATCGATGCGATTTATTTGGTGTGTGTATGAGTTTTATAATCTATGGTGGTGCATTTCAACATTGACGTTCTAAGGAGTTATGCATCTAGTTAGCATCGATGTGGTGGGTAAAATTTATGCATCGCTAGGTTAAATTTCCATACAACATTAATCTAGCAGTCGAGTTAACAAAGTGAAATTTGTCGGTGCAGGTATAGTTCCATTGTGCATCATTTTTGAGAAGTTCCAAATGATGCAACATGTTGTAAATCATAGAGAACCCAAAGTGAAGTGTCCGATAAGACACCCCGCTCAGAAAAAATAGGAAATATACATCCTAGTGTATTTGTCTATACATTACCAGTGTATTGGATTACAATGGTTGCAATGCTATGTTAAATTTTATTAATTATTATGTCAACAATGTCATTAGTTGAGTGAGCTATATCGGTGTGTAATGTTAAACATCATTGAAGTGATTTATTCAGTGCATGTATGTTTTTTATAAAGTATGGAAGTGCATTTGAACATTGACGTGTCGAGGCATTATGTTTTGGTTACACCCCAATGTTCTTGGTTAGAATTGGTTCACCGCTAGCTTAAATTTTATATATTGTTTCATTAGTGATGCGGTTAATGAAGTGAAATGTGTCGGTGTGGGTAGAATCCGATTGTTCCCTAGTTTTAGGGAACTCCAAAGTATGCACCACTTTGTTGCTAATAATTCATTGCGATGCTCTTGAGGGAACCACATTGGTGCATACATTTATGTGGCACACCAATGATTATTGTCACTATGTATTTAACATAGTACACACTGTGTCGGGGTGAGCCAAACCATTCAGGCACACCATGCAAAATTGAAATATGTTTTTGAAAAAAATCACAAACTTCAAACTAAATTGTAATTTAGAATGGATGAAAACAAAAATAGGGAGGTAATAAATAACTACCTAGTATTTTTTGTCATGAGGGGTCATGATTGCACCGTTGAGATGAAATGAAAAATTGTGGTAATTTCCAAAAATTGGAAATGTGTGGAATTCATAAATGGAGATATTCAATTTGGTGTAGAGAACCACAAATAGGGTGTTTTAGGAAGAAAGGTGAGCATAAGTACTTGATTGATAGTTTGGAGCCATGGGATCCACTGTAACATTGAAAATCCATTTGATAATATTTTTTTTTATTCACTCTACTTTGGTGTGCTTTGGGACATTTAGGCATGCCTGAGAGTAATATGAAATGATATGGGTGCAATTTATTTGATGCATATAATTTTATTATAAAGTATGGAGGTGCCTTTAAACATTGGCTCTATAGGGCATTATGTTTCAAGTACGCCCCAGGGCGATTGATTAAACTTGTGCACCACTAGGTTAAATTGTATAAATTGTTGAGATAGTGATGCATTTAATGAAGTGTAACACACCTGTGTGGTTATAAGCCCATTAGTTCCAGTGTAGTGAAATTCAAAAGGATGTGCTTCTTTGTTATTTTTGTACTTTATGGAAGTGCACTATATTGAATGGCATTAGTGCGGACATATACAGACACACTTGCAGAGGTGCTCACTGTGGTCTTATGTTTCTGGTACACCCCAAGGAAATTTATGAAACTTGGTGCACTTCTAGGTTAAATATTATATATCGTTGAAATAGAACTACATTTAATGAAGTGTAATTCACTAGTGCAGGTATAAGACCAATTGATGCTAGTGTCACGACATTCCAAAGGATTCACCAGTTTGTGTTTTGGTAATTTTTCATGATGCACTAGCTCAAATGGCACCAATGAAACCATATATCAATGCATCATCGGTGGTTCTCATTGTTTCTTTAACAAAGTACACATTTATTCCAGGTGATCTCAACCATTCGGGCACATCGCGAGAAATTAAAAAAAAATTGAAACAAATTCCCAATTTGAAGCTAAGTTGTAATTTTGATTAGATGAAAATTAAAATAGGGAGGTAATAAATAATTTTCCTTATATGTTTTTTCCCAATGAGGCATGTTTGCAACATTGAGAGGAAATCAAAATTTGTGGTAATTTAAAAAATTTGGAGATGTGTAGAATCCAACAATGGACCTAAAAATATTGATGTAGAGCACTGGAAACAAGGAGTATTATGAAAAAAGTGAGCATCGATGCCTCCTTGAGAGTTTTAGAGCAGTGGATATAATGTAACAATGAAAATTGGTTTGGTAATTTTTTTTTATTTATCCTACCTCAGTTTGGATTTAAACAGATAGGTGCATGGGTGTCAGTTGTTCAATGTCAATAGTGTGATTTTTTCGGTGTATATAATTTAATTATAAAGTATGGCAGTTCTATGGAAACATGGACATGCCGAGCATTCATTTTTCATGAAATTTTTGGTACATCGACATCTCAAAGGCAGATCAATTGAAAAAAAACCTCCACAAAATCGTCTGATGACCCTGCTTCACTATGAATAGTGATAGGGCATTTGAATATTTAAGCATTGGTGTAGTATTTTTTATATGTGCACTGATGTGCATGTTCCATAAAGGTGCACCAAAAGAAAACCTCCCCAAAAATATTGAGTCTCCCTCCTCTGTTGACAACCTCCACTATTTACAGCTAATGGAAGAACGTTTTGGTGAGGTTTCACAAAATCTTCCACAAGAAGGTGTTCTCATTGTAGTGATATATCAACCTGTCTCCCTCTCTCTCCCTCTCTTCACTTCTCTCTCTCCCTCCCTAAATCCCTCCCTCACTCCCCCTTGTCTCTCCCAATAT
>ML777877.1:235859-255063 GCA_009831015.1 Picea engelmannii
CCCTATATCTCCCACAGCTAGCCATCTCTATGCCTAGGAAACTTCCTCCACTTGGACCCTAGATCCATCTAACTATAGGAACCCACCTATACCTCACCCTTAATCCCCTCCATACATGAGCCCTAAGTACCCTATTCCAATACCTCTTCTTGAGGCCCCCACAAACCCTACACATTTATCCTAGTGATCTAACCATGGCCCTATGCCTAAACGAAATTCCAATCCTAATACCCTAGGTCCTATTTTTCCCCATGCCCCTCAACACCTTTATTCATAAATTCATATGGGCCAGATAAACAAAATTATTCATTGCACTAAGAGCACACATGTTCTCTTGTTAGCATAATTAAATGAATCTATTTATTCTTCTTTCCGCATATCCCTATCTAGCAGGAGAATGCACACATTTCAGGAACATATGCACACTCTTGTTGGAAAATGATATGAGGTCGACACAATGCTCATCCCATTTCACTCCCAAAAACATAATACCATATTGACATATGCACACAGAAACAAGAAAAACAAACATGTTTTTTTTTTTTTAGTGTCATTGGAAAGATAAAATTATGTCTTGTTGTGTAATTGGTAGGAAAAGTTGTGTAATTGGAATACAATTGTTACTAGAAAGAAAACATTTTTGTTGTCATGTATTTGGAAGGAAAATTATGTCTTGTTGTATAATTGGAAGATAAGTTTTGGAAGGCGCCTTTGGTCTTTTATTGTACTTGGAAGGAATTTATTTTCTTGTTGTATAATAGGAAGGCATTTCTTGTCTTGTTGCATAATTTGAGGTCAATGTTCGTATTTTGGTGTACTTTGAAGGAATTTATTCTCTTGTTGTATAATTTGAAGGCACTTTTTGTCTTATGGTGTACTTAAAAGGCATTTATTGTCTTATTGTATAATTGAAAGGCAAGTTTTGGAAGGTAATTTTGGTCTTATGGTTTACTTGGAAGACATTTATTTTCTTGTAGTATAATTGGAAGGCACTTTTGGTAATTGAAGAAAGTCTTCATGGAAATAAAAACCCATTGAAAAGGTAATTGAAGAAAGAGAACATGAAAGATTTGGTATGAAAAAAAATAGGCTTTCAACATAGGGAAATAAATATTGTAGCACAACATATGCCAATGTTGTTTCTCCTCCATCAACACAAGCAAAGTCTAATATTTAAGTATAGGCCAATCCATTTTAGGCTATTAGTGAACCTCCAATGACAATTTCATCAAGACAAGTTATTATGTATGACCAGATGATGATGGTTTTTCTTAGAGATAATTATAAAATGGATTATATTAGAGAGCGAAATAGTGCAAATCCTTATGGTGAAAACATTCTTATCGTGAAACCTCTTGTTGGATAGTCATATATTCTAGAAACTAGTCATGAGAATTTCCACTCTCCTCCTAAAATTTATCTGCAAGTGATTGAAGGGGAAATAAATACTACCTTTATAACTCCACAACAGAGAGGTGAAGAGTTTCAAAATATAGTTATGTCCTCCCTATTGATATTGATAAGTGTGCAAAAAAATAATCCTAAATGGATTGAAGTGGGTGAAAGTGGTATAGAATCACTTGAAGGTGAATTACCTAGCATAACTATTTGTTATCATTAATATAAAGTTATTAAGGAACATTTTGAACCAAAATTGATGTAGCTAAATGTCAAGTATTTTTTTCTTTGTTAAAATCGTGGAGTTTGACAACTATTAGGATAATTTTAGGTATTAAAATATTTATAAGTTTAGGAACAAGTAATCATATTGTTAGAAAAATTGTGGATTCTTTTCATAAAATTTGTAAGAAAACTTGTTCTAAAGACTATACAATACAACCCAACATGTCTTGTCACAATTAATTGTTAGCAAGATCACAAGAAAACAACATTTTCTTAGACAAAACTCTCATCTTACGAAAAGAAATATCAAAACCATTGAAAATTATTTTAATACACAAGATGGCTTGGACATAAGTGGCCAAACATATGTGTGGTCCTTCACTAGTAGGCTACCTCATTCTTAAATGAAGTTAATTGGAGCATTTAAGGGACTAATACAATTTATTTTCCATGAGAACACTAGGCCTTCTTCCGACAAAAAATATGTACTAAAATTTAGAAGGGTATCTAGGGACCATGAACCCCACATTAAACACTTTCCTGACATGACACACAAATAATTGTATGATATATTCAAGAATGTACATAGTGCAATTAACTTGGTTCAAATATATTTCCATAAAGGCAATCCTTGGTATGTTAAAATAAACACAATACATAACACATGTTGTTGTTAATACCACATTGAGTACGATTATTATTATGAAACACACACATACACACACACACACACATGTGTGTGTGTGTGTGTGTGTGTGTGTGTGTGTGTGTGTGTGTGTGTGTGTGTGTTCAACATGCGTGCATGCACACACACACACACACATTTTGTGTGTTTTATAACACCCTTGTGTAGGAACACGCAGTTATATTATAGTTGTCATAATTTAGAGACTTTATTAATTGAATATTGTGTACAAGGCAATAGGGTTGTACATTCTATCAAAAATATTTCTTAGATGGGACATGCCCTAGATGTGGTGGAAAGGAATTACTGATCAAGTGCATCCATGCAAGAAATAAGTATGAATTATGAAGGAAGGAGGTTCACTTACAAATATTTAAATATGTCATGTATGATATTGATGGAGGGAATGGAAGAAAAAATATACAACTCATGACTTCCCGAGTATGGTTAAGTGACTTCATCAAGGAATTCTTTGAAAAAAACCCGCAATATGTTCAACATGTCCATGTGGTTCGATGTAAGGATGAGTATTTTAGAATATGAAGAGCTACATTTCTCGTTGGTAATATCTTATGAATGGTTGATTTTGTTGGAAACTACACCCTTCAATTGTGAAATGAGATTTAAGGCAAATATTATCACTCAAAGTAGGTCAACATAATTTTTTATATAAAATTTAGGAATAAGACACACAATAACAAATAAAATAGATTTATATTGAAGCAATATCACTTCTACATAAGTAACGATGGGTGCCATGACTTAGCTTACATACAACATTGCTTGTAGTTGTTTTACAATCACCTAAAGGAGAAGAACATATCGATGGAACAATATAAAATTTAGTGAGATGGTTGCACATTCAGGTTAAAAAATTCCCATGTATTTCAATGGTTTTGTATGTTGCAAAAAAAAAAGGTACCCCATATTTATAACTATTTCGAAACTTTGCATGAGGACTATGAACAGGATGCAGAACTATTTCTCTCATTCAATATGCAAAATATATTGTTGAATGGTGTTCTTTAATAATGGCAGAATGAAAAAGAAGGAAAAAAGACCATTCAACTAGGAAATAACAAGTACATGTATATTTTTGGGTCTCATCAATGTAGATTGATCATGGTCATATGAATGAAAAACAATTGAGGGCACTCATGGATTCCATTCAGTTCAAACATCATACAATTCAATAGTTTAAATATGGATGAGAAAACACTCTTGCTTCTATGGTCCATGTAGAAGTAATGAATGGGATGATTGTGAAGCCATAGACTAGGCTGATATATGGGATCGTGTTTCACTCCCCATTATTCAACGTATAAATATGGAATTATCCTAGTTGGAGGAGGACCAACCAAATATTTTAGTAGCTTATGATCACATCTTAGATCTCATACGATGAGGTTTGGTGAATATTTTATGAATTTTGAATAACTATCATTAATGTTGTACACTTTATTCATTTATGTTGTACACTTTATTCATTTAATGTCAATAAGAGAGTCTAAAAGAGTGATAATAAGCCCCAAAACTCTAGCTATCAAGTAGAAAGTTTTTTTGTAATAAAAATCATAAATAGAATCGATGTACATCACCATGAAACAATTTTGAAACAACAAGAAGTAAACTATATTAATTTAGTGAAATTAACTGGAATATGTGTGTTAATTTCTAGGTAAAGGGATGATAGACCATACAACATTGTTTGCTGCAATAAAATTTTAATAAAGACAATGATACTTTAGTAGTGGTAGTTTTAGAATAGAAACAAGGAAGATTTCTTTAATTCAACAATGTAACCTTGGAAATTATGCCCAATACCATGTATAATGGAAGCAAGATGTAGACAATTATTATATTCTTGATTTGTATTGAAACAAATTTAATTGGATGCAATTTTTTCAAGCCTTTATGCTTGTATAAGAAACATTTATTTTAACAACAAATAAATGATGAAGTATGCAAATTGTTGACTTGGAGAGAGGCTAAAAATGAATTGAAGTATCTAAAATTGCAATCCACTTTGAAGGAATATACAAATAACTAGATTTTTCACCACTTGGGAGCATGAAGATTAGTTTCATCTTATCCTTCTGATAAAATGGATTCAAACAATAACAATGTATGGGAGCTAGATGGAAAAGAAGACTTGAAAGTTAGAAACCTAAGGTTATACCCTTATACGCCTAGGATCAAAATAAAGAAAAGTAACCCTCTCTAAAACCCTAATTGATGTGAAGAATGTTAATGTGGTGAAACATACCATAATGTTGTTGGAAAAATATCTTCTGGATGTTGCTATAAAAATGGTGGTTTTGTTGTTTTTACGAAGAAAACCACCAACAAAATTTTGAATTTTAGGACTACACATGCATTATAGTAATGAAACAATTTAACTATGTTGTTATAAAACATACACACCAACAATTACAACAATCCATGATATACTCTACTTGTGAACACATAAATCAATATAATTTTGCATTTCAATGTTTCCAAAGTGATGTAGCATTGAATGAACACATCCCTTGATCCTACAACCTTGATACCGTAGAAATATATATTGGAATATTTATGAGATATTTTTGTTTCATTTTACCATATTATCAACAATCGTTAATCATATAACTCCTCCCTTATAATTATTCATGAAGAAAGAACTGTAGTATGTATATTCTTTGTTTGCACATAATAGTACTCACTAGAGTTTGTTCCTAATATACCAACCTCCCTACAAGATATATCTTACATTCCCACCTTGTCGTGATTCTTCAAACACCCAATTAAACTCCCTCTAGTAGACGAACCAAATGCTTCAATATAGACAACCCTTTTTTTATCAGCATTATCCTATTCTGCTTCATCACAATAGAAGATACCATGCTTACACATTTTCCCTATGCCCATTATACCATATAAGATACCCATGCTGCCCTATAATATCTAAAATAATATAAAAAGGTTCATCCTCTTTGTACCCCAACACTACAAATATTTAAGCAATATAGAGTGAAAAATATTAATGCAAATCATAATAATGGTGCTCATATTCCTAGGTGAAGGCTAAAGATACCATACAAATGTCTAAGGTGGTTGTTCAAGGTCTACTTCATGAATCTTGATCCTTTGAATATTCAAATAGGGCCTAAGCAATGTACACCAATATTAGAAACAATACTATGAAAGATCCATAACAATAAAATATAACACACCAAAGGGTCCCCATTGTCACCTTCACTAGCATCACAAAGTATAATAGGGTTTCCAAGAACTGCAAATAAAGCACTCCAAATATACTAGGGTTTCTAAATTTCACAAAACCTTATCAAGATGAAGTTTTGCATTAATCCTCTAATGTTTTTCCTAGTCTCTAGAAAATTTCTTCAAGAACTATAGCATTAAAGACAATGAGACAAAATTCAAATGAAAAACAATAGAAAATATTGAAGTATTCTCATGTTTTGTTTAGGGTTAACAAAAATGTTCTTCAATGTTATTAGTATTATTATATAATTAGGTCATGTGTGCATTCCAACCATCCTATGTTGATATTTTGTGATAAAGGGAATTAGCCTTGTTTTGTCATCAGTCTAATCATCCTACCACCATATCAATGTATGCACCATTTTATGTGTCACCTACTGAAAGCTTCCAAAAGAAGCTTAGAAACCTTGTGTCTATGAATCTCCACTTGATTGCATGTGTTATGAGCATTTTCAATTATTTTCAATATGAGAAATAACACCTTCACTACCATCACAATAGTTCATCCTACTCATTCAAATAATAATTGCATTGTGATTTTATGCCTTTCGATCAAATTGCCAACATGTCCCTCAATGGATTGAGGATGTGAGTTTTAACTCGCCATAAAACACTAAATGGGAATCAGATGAATGAACCATCAATTTCATTGGACTTGAGGTACTCGATTACATCTAGGGGAACACCTCCCCTATGATTATTTTTCCCAAAAGGAAATATGTTCAAGGATCTCCGAAACTAGGGTTTTGCTCACTAAGGTACAATGCAATTTATAAACTATGGGTCAATTTTGAGAAACGTTGACTCAAGAAATTGTGTGTAGCATGGCCATGTGGTCCTTAGTTAAACATACTTTTAGGAGATTATGGAACTCAATTATTCCACTTTCTTTGGATTTTATGCCCCTATACCAAACTGTCAATATGTCATTGAAAGGCTTCAGGAGTTGATTTGCAACTCCCCATAAAACTCTAACCAACCCTCAAATCGATGAAGTATCAACTGAATTTGAATTAAGACACTATATTATAACTATGGTAACCCCTCCCATATGATTTAATTTCCTAGAAATACTTTTTGTTCGAGGATATTTCAAATGAGGGTTTTTCTCAGTAAGGGACAATGCAATTTTTGATCTATGGGTTTATTTTGAAAAACATTGTGTCGAGTGATTGTAGGTATATTTTTCACATGGTCCTTTGCAAAATACACTTTTATGATATTATGGATCTCAATTATTCCACTTGTTTTCAATTTTATGCCCCTAGACCAAATTGTCAATACATCCCTGAATGGCTTGAGGAGTTGAGTTTCAAATCACCATAAAACTCTAATCTAACCTTAGATGGATGAAACACTATTTTATTTGGATGAAAGTAACTATATTAAAACTATGGGAACCCATCTCCCATGACTCTATTGCTTGACAAAAGGTTTTCTCGAGGATATGCAATACAAGGGTCTTGCTCGGTAAGGCACAATGTAGTTTCTGAACCACGGGTCGATTTTGAAAAACATACGTTGGGAGATTATCGGTAGGATTTTCATGTTGTCCTTTTCCAAACAAATTTGTGGGATCTTAAAAAACATAGTTATTTCAATTATTTTTGGTTTCATGCATGTGGACCAAATTGTCAAAATGTCCCTGAATGACTTAAGGAGGCGAGTGAGGTGAGTTGCAACTCGCCCTAAAACTCTAATTTGGAATCTTGTTGATGATTAATCAATTGCATTAGAATAAGTAAATGGATCATAACTATGGTAACCCCTATGATTTTTTCCTAGTCAATACTTTTTTCGAGAATCTCTAAAACTAGGTTTTTTCTTAGTAAGGGACAATGTAATTTTTGAACTAGGGGTCGATTTTGGAAAAACCTATTTCAGGTGATAGTGGGTAGAGTGATCACATGGTACTAGGCCAAAAAAACTTGTGGGATCTTCTGAAAATCAATTATGCCTCTTGGTTTGAATTTTATCCTCATGGAACAAATTGTCAATATGGCCCTCAATGACTTGAGTAGGCAAGTTGCAACTCACCATGATAGTCTAATTCGACCTCGAATGAGAAATAATTTACTTGCATTGGAATTCCAATGCTATACTATAGCTGGTGGAACCCATCCCCTATGATTCCATTGCTAAGAAAATAGTTTGTTCAAGGATCAATGAAACTAGGGTTTGTAAGGCACTGTGCAATTTGTGAACTATGGGTCGATTTTGAGGAATATAGTATCAGATGATTGTGAGTAGCATGGTAATGCATGCCTTGGATAAACACACTTGGAGGATATTTCCCAACTCAATTATGCTACATAGATTGGATTTTATGTCCCTAGACCAAATCGCTAATGGGTCCTCGAATGGATTTAGGAGGCAAGTTGTTAGTCACCATAAATCTCTAACCAAGCCTCCAATGCATGAGCCATATCTTGCATTGGAATCATGAAAGTGGATTATAACTATAAAAACCCATCCCTTTTCATTTTGTTTCCCCCAAAATGGTTTGTTCCAAGATCTCTAGAAGTAGAGTTTTTTTTCGAGAAGGCACATTGTAATTTATGAACTAGAGATCGATTTTGAAGAAAACTTTGTCAAGATATTATGGGTAGGTTGGTCACATGGGACTTGGCCAAACACACTTGTAAGATATTACATAAATATATTATGCTACATAGATTGGATTTTATTCCCCCTAACCAAATTGTCAATGTGTCCCTAAATAGCTTTAGGAGGTGAGTTGCAACTCACCATAAAACTCTAGTCGAGTCTCCTATGGTTGAACCATTAGTTGTGATAGACTCCTGATACCAGATTACAACTTGGGACAACCCTCCCCTATGATTCCTTTTTCTAGGAAATCATTTGTTTGAGGATCTCCTAAACTATTGTTTTTCTCAGTAAGGTACAGTGCAATTTTTGAACTAGGGGTCGATTTTGAAGAACATTGTGTAGGTTGATTATGGGTAGCATGGTCATGTGGGCCTTGAAAAAACACACTTGTAGTAGATTACAAAAATCAATTATGTTTCTCAATTTGGATTTTATGCCCCTAGACAAAAATGTGAATGTGTCCCTGAATGGATTTCAGAGACAAGTTGCAACTCACCATAAAACTCTAACTGAGCCTTTGATGGAAGAATCGTCAGTTGTGTTAGACTTTTTACATCTAACTACATATACAGGTACCCTACACTATGATTCTATTTCCTAAAAGATAGTTTGTTTTAGGATATCCAGAACTAGGGTTTTTCTCAGTAAGGAACAATGCAGTTTTTGAACTAAGGGTCGATTTTGAATATCATATCATGTTTTGTTCCCTTGTATAAAATATAGGTTTTTACACATTAGGAATTTGTTGCATGATGCAGAGGTAACTTCAATGCACTTTTAATTGGATAATCCTAGGGTTTCGATCTCCGAGTCTTATTTTGTATTTATCCTCCATTGAAGGTGTTGTAATCACTATGTATTCCCTAGAGGACATTGCACTTGGAGATGATTTGACACCCCTTGGAGAGACGATGGACCCTTATTTCACCTTGGACATTTTCCTTTTAGCCTTAGGCATTGAGCATTATTGATGATGACATCATATGTTATGAAGGTTTAATTATGGTGGAGTTTACCTACCACTAGAGAATCCATTTTGATGATGATTTGGGGGTCCTTTGAGGATGGAATGTTACCTTTTGATGAGGATGTGTCACATTTAACCATTATTTTTACCTTTTAAGGATGATATGTTTCCTTTGGACACCATTGCATCCTTCTAGAGCATGAATTCACCCTCATTGTTACATCCTGCACTCATAGGTTTCATTCTTAAGGGCATGTTTTGGTGTATTAGCATGTTTTATTATTCATTGTGGTCATTTTTGGGTTTGTTCATGTCTAGGGACTTGGAAAAGTTAGTTAGTGGAAATAGGTGTCATTTGGTGGTGGCAATTAATGACCATTATGGTTAGGTAAATATATTTCGTAAGGCCTAGTGAGAATCATCATTAGATCAAGATATTTGGTGATGGTCAGTGACCATAATTACTATTTTTAGGTTTGTTTTTATGATGAGAATTAGGATATTGTTTCCAAGATCAACTGCAAAAATAGGAATTAGTAACAAAGTTAAAAAGGTTTTCACTAATTTTGTTTCTAGATCTCTTATTCCTCGTAGTAAAAATGTAATTTTTTTTATGAAACAAAATCTTTTAGTGTCCCTATGATGACAACGAAGAATATGAAGACAATGCCACAAATATTAGTAGTGAATTTGATATATGTTGATAGTGAACTGGTGGGAAGGCCTTACATCATTGAAAATAGCAAGACAAGATAGTACATAGTAGATTTATGCCAAAAAGAGACTTAGGAGAGGGTTTTTGAAATGATCCCTCATAATGCAAGGTGGTGTTTTCCACATGAAGAATAAGTTGGTGATGTAAAATACTTTGTTAAAGTATATGTTTGAGAATAATGGGATATTTTGCACATTGGCAGATTGAAATGATAGTGATATTTGTGGGAAGGTGAGACTTGCTCCAATGATAGTTGTATATGTTTTTAATGGGGGAACTCATGAATGCACATCCTTTTGTCATAAGGAAAATGCACTAGTATTGGTAGGCCATGAGGATGAAAATATTTTTCTAGATAAATGCTTGAGTATGGAGTATGAGCACTACATTAAAGATATTAGCAAGAAAAATGTTCAATTGCAGAATGACTGAATAGTTGAAGAAATTATTGGTGAAACCAAGAACTTATAGAGTGTTCTACAACAATGGAGAGGCCGCCAAGATCAAGGTAATAATAATATTTTTTAAGCAGTGCTTCATACGGTGTATGTGAATTACACTTGAAGGATGTTTTAGGAGAATAGTGTCCCATTGCAAAAAGGCTATTGAGTAAATGTATTAAGAGATTAGCAATGGAAAGCATAATAAAAATGAAGTTTTTGGTAGAGCCTTTACCAATTGTAGAAGTAGTTGGATAGGTTTTGAGTGCGTTAGAAGGGAAAGGCATGGATTTCAACAACTAAGAAATGGTTGAACCAAACACATTAGTATATTTGGAGATAGAGTGGTCTGGTGTTGAATGAAACCAATATCTAGTTTTCCAAGTACTTAGATGTATTAAGGTAATTCTTGATGGAGCATATGAGGTGTTGCAAGAGTTGTTAGATGAACATGCCCACTACACGTTTGAAGGAAAAGACAACAATGAATAATGAAATGATTATTTGAAGGATGTTGGAAATTAATTGAAGAGGAGAGAAAGGTATGAATCATGTTGAATATTTAGATGAATAATTTGCTATATTTTATATTGATAATGAAGTTTGTGGTGGAAATAGTTGAAGGTGGTAACCCTCCTCTTATCATTTAGACAAGGTAATTGAAAATGTGTATGTGTGAGAGATGTTATAATGTCTTTAATGTCAATAAATGGGTATAAGCAATAAAAGTAAGCCCTAGGATACTATATATTAAGAAGAAATGTTTTTGTAATAAAACTTTTGATAAAAGATAATGTTCTTCAACAATATTATCAATTTATAATACAAACAAGTTAGAAATTCTAAAATCAGTAAACACTTATAGGAAAAGATGACAATCAGTGAGTAGAATATGTATGGGATGTTAGATAATAATTATATGCACATGTTGTCATGAAATTAAACTAATAACTTATAATATGTTGAATCCCTAGTGGATGTAGCAAAATTTATAATAGCATCAAATAAATGGATTAGAGTGAAAAATGTTGAGTTGGAATGAACATAAAAATGAAATAAAATATGTAAAATAGCAAGTCACCTTGAGAGAGAAGGTGGAATTTTAAGTTTTATCTGACTTGCAAGTGAAATACTAGTGTCTTCTTATTTCCTTAGGCAAGAATTTAAAATTGAAGAAGAACACTTACTAAACCAATTCACTATGCATGAACAAACACTAGCTCAAAGTGCAACCACCAAAACAGGACGACACCAAGGGTTTATAATATTATAAACTATAGGGTTTTTTTCCTATAAGGTTTGAGCTAGGATTTTGATTGGATAATCCTAGGGTTTTTATATTCAATTATTCTTTTGGATTTAGAATCCATTGAAGGTGTTGCATTGAATTTTTATGCCCAATATTTCAAGACAACATTAGTGTTTGTCATTTGTCGGTGATATAAAACCCTAATTTATCTCTCTCTATAACGATTTGTGTTAATTGGTTGGTAATATCTAGCATCGTCATTGTTGATATAATCACATTTCCATTCATAAGGGCATGTTGTATTGCACTCAATTGATATAGTTTCATTCTCTTTATTCATGCAATTATTAGTGGATAGTTTACAATTCTTTTCATTGTCATTTTCCATATCTTCATTCACTTTCTTGTTGATTTATAGCTCGTATATTGGTTTTGTTGTAAATTTGTTAGATGATTAAACATGTAGTCTTATTTTGGAGCTACTATGCTCACTTTTGGAGTGATATTGTGGATGATGTTCTAATTTGGGTGGATGTTTTCAAGTGTATCTCTCTCACGAATTGTATTATCTTTACGATTTGCATTCACATATTCATGTACTTCATTTTTGAAGGACTATATTATTTTAACTAATCAGGCTATTTCTTGTTCATCTTGTCATTGTAAACTGACCCATGTTTCCCATTACATGATTTAGATAATTACATGATTTGTTGGTACAAGTTGCAGTCTTTTATTTAAACAATACAATTACTTACAAATATTCCTATAAATATTTTGAAATAAATATAGCCAACAATTCCCTCTAGTACCTATGGAAATTGGTGATGTTGTTGTTGTTGTTGTTTCTCCCATGCAAAATGAAATTTCAACCATTTTTTTCTCAAATACGGTGAGGAAAAATAACTTTGACATGATTTTCATTTAGGGGAATTTGGATGGACAATTTTTTAGGCTATAGGTAGACTATGAAAATCGTGGTGCTTCCATATAAAATACATTAAACATTTTCATGTTTTCAACTAGTAGTTTTTAGTGAAATATTTTGTTTCACAGATAAAATCAGGGGGTCAGCTAGGTGTGACAGTTGGTGGATTCCACTCACTCTATTAACCCTTCACTCCACAAAAATAATTCTCAACCCACTCCACTCCATATACTAGGTAGAACCATTCATAAGGCCATGAAACATCATCTTATTGTCCAAAATTATAACTCAACATTCATACATGATCCTTTTGGTTCCCGTACTTTAAATAATTTATTACATACTCAAGTTTAATCTCTTGTGTGTTTGTCTATTTCTCTAAATTGTTGGTGATCCATATCAACTATGCAACAACCATGTCTTTGAACATATGTTGAATATTGATTCCATACCTCTATTTCCATTAGTATTTTCAATACATATCATATCATTTATGTCTCAATTGGGATTGTCATTTCCATAGTAGGATTCCACATCATTTTGGTTTTGTCTGTAACATCCCGCTCTGGTGCACTGAGTGAACTTATTATTTGAGGACACTTGCTCGCAAGTGATCCAAATCATTATGCTATTAAAACTTCTGATTTTGATAATGAGGTGCTATGGGTTGATGACATGTTGTTTTACTGCTTTGACATAGATAGGTGCTATTGACTCAGTTTTACTGAGTGTCCAGGATTACGGACCTAGAGGATGTTGAGGCGTCGATGGAACCCCTTGGACTCTGGATCAAGTCGGGGAGTGTACCATTGGGGTTTGATTGTTGTACTGTGATATTAGTGGATTTGATTAGATGATATGATATGGATATCTTCTGACATGATTTGTTGATGATGCAGGCTGACGATAGCTTGCCAACCAGACTCACATATGGATTAAAGGGGTCACGCACGACTACCAGAGATGTTGAGGGAGAGGTGTGGACAACATTCATGCCACAACCTACTAGCACGACCATCGTGGCTCGAACTGTAGGTTAACGATTACCTAGTTCGAGAGGACCCACGATGTCATGAGGGAAGACTGTGATAGTCGCTCAAGATGATTCTAAGGGGCACACAATAAGGTGGGGGCCTTATTCCTTAGAAGCTCTTAGTCACCCAAAAGTTCACCTGGCAGAGTATTGACTCCAGGGGTTATTGATGTCTACTAAGTAAATCAAGAGGCAAGTGGCACCCTTGGAGCACGTGGTGCGTCCTTAAGTGCACATCGCGCAAGAAAAATGGAGAGTGACGAGTGGAACCCTTGGAGCAGGTAGTGTGTCCTAAAGGGCACATCATGCAAGGGAACAGATGAGGCAAGTGGCACCCTTGGAGCATGTAGTGCGTCCTAAAGGGCACATCATGCAAGGGAACAGATGAGGCGAGTGGCACCCTTGGAGCACCTAATGCGTCCTGAAGGGCACGTCGTGTTGTTGATGATAGAGGAATGAACCTAGCTGGCCTTAGGATGATTAACGTGTTAAGTATTTTAAAACAAATTCCCTAATTAAATGTCGCCCAATACAAAAATTGAAGATTTAAGTCTAAATTATGTTAGTAGTAAAATTTTATCTCTCTATAAAATAATAAAAATAATGATGATAATAAAAATAAAAACCACATGAATAATAATTATGATCTTCGTTAAATCTTGTAACATGAAGGGAGTAATAAATAAACTGTTTCAAAAAAAAAAAAATCTGTTGGATTAAAATTTAAATGGGGAATTGAGTGTTTTATTACCTTAATAAATTAAATATACTAATTAAACAAGAAAAGGGAAAAAGGGTTAATTTTCACACCTTCCTTTTTGAGTTCTAAGTAAAAAAGGGGAAAGAGGGAAAATAAAAAAAGTTAGGAAACTAGGGAAAAGAGGTAACATAAAAAGGGAAAAAGGGGAACTTAAGGGAAAACGCAGAAAGTCAACTTAGTAAATAATCCACCATTTAAGAGATTTCTAACTTTAAACTAAATTAGCAATTTCATAATAGGGAAAGCCTTTAAAATCTGTAAGGGAATTTGGGGACACCTAGGAGTGATTATAGGAGTAACTCTAGGTGGGTGAGGGAAATAAAAATAATTACTTAATTAAAGAAATTAATTTATGGAGGAATGTAGGGAATGGGGGACACTTGTACGGAGAAGAATTTTTAGGAATTTATTTTAAAAACTTTAATTAAATGAGATTTTGGGAAAGACAGGAAGTTCGAAACTCTATAAAATGAAGGAAGGAGAAGGATGAAGGGGATCTTCTGGTTGCGTAATGTTACACTGCAGAAATATTTACTTGACTGATTTACTTGTGGGAGTTGGGATACCCATCTTCGAGAGGAGTGGTAGCTCGGCCTTGCGAGGCTAGCTGGGAGATAGTCATAATATCTGGATAGAGTGTGTGGCCCCTTTGCGGCTCGGGGGGCTAAGGGGGAAGAAGAGTACCCCTAGCATTGGTTGGGAGGTACTGGTGAAGTCTCGACCGTCGGCAAGCGGGAGATGCACGGAACACGCAGGACGTCATTCAGAGCGGGCGAACAAGCAACGACACGCTTCCTTCATTTGAATGGTAGATTGTGGTAGGATTTATGATTTGGATCTGCTTGAATATTGGGTAGTCAAACCGGTTGTCTAGTTTCACGACTAAAAATTTTATGGCCTAGTTGTTTGATTGGTTGATTGATTTCCCATGACCTTCATTTCTCGGCATGTCATAACTGCCCTGTGGTGTTGGTTTTGGCCATATTCATTGTTTTCCTTTCGTTCCTAGCTCCTCAGTCCTCTCCTGAGCAGTCGACCAGGAGCTTGATCTATGGTCATCTCCTTAGCGTTAAAAGACCTATGGATCGCAACGCCCTGGTTTTCTGTGTGAGGATGATCAACAAAGGACGAACTTGTCTGTCATCTACCCCTTCTGATGGTTCTTGGCTGACTAATGATCCTGTGCCTTGCTACATCATTTACCTCTAAGGTGGTTTTTCTTCCGATAGCGAACCTCTTTTTGTCTATTGGTATTTTTTACAGATCTCATGACTGCGATAACCACTACTGTTCACTCAACCTTTATTATTTTTGGGTGCAATTCATTTTCAGGTAAACTCAACAAATTTTGGGTGGGTATTACTCAAATTTTTGTTTCTTGGAACCGGTAATTTGATATTGTAACTCAACACCTCTCTTCTGTGATTTTTACCCTAGTAATTACTTCAATTTTCCTACGACGGTAATGACTTATCTCTACATTTGTGAGTGATCCCTTACCTCTGCAATGTTTATTTATTTATTTGCGGGTTTTTTCTCCATGATTGGGAGACCTAGGACGCTACCCTCACTCCTCTCTCTTTAACCAGTGAAATCTCCCTCCTTTGTTGAGCAAACTCATGGTTCTTACCAGTGTTTTTTCACAACTTACACAGTGAATTCTCCCTCCTATGCTCAAAGAATTTGTGGTCATCTTACCAGTGATTTTTCAAAGCTTATACACAGAGAATTTTCCCTCCTATGCTCAAAGAATTCGTGGTCATATTTCTAGTGATTTTTCAAAGCTTATACATAGCGAATTTTCCCTCCTACGCTCAAAGAATTCATGGTCATCTTAGCAGTGATTTTCACAGCTCATACACATCAAATTTTCCCTCCTCTGATCAGGAATTTGTGGTCATTTTACCAACGATTTTCACTGCTTTAACTAAGCTAAGTTTTACTCCTTGGTGAGAGAATTCATAGTCCTTTTTCCAATGAATTGACACTTGGAAATAATGGAAAAAGCACCAGTTATAAGATTTAGTTGTGATAGCTTCAGTTGTGAGAGTCAGTTGTAGGCAAGTTAAGAGTCAGTTCTTAGTTAAGAGTCCAGTTGTCTTTGGTTTGCATGTAACCGACTCGGGAGAGTCTTTTCCTATAAAAAGATGTAATCTGTCTTCATTAATCAATAAGAAGTGAGCGTAGCCTCACCGTGTTTGTTTTGCGTCGTTTATTTTATCATGGTATCAGAGCCACATGGAGAAGTGTGAAAATTCTTGAAGTTCACAGGTCCCTCCTCTGGCAAGGTGCGGGGGCATTACTACTCGGCCTTCACTCGCGCAAGAGAATGGAAAAATTCCTGCAGGCCAAGACAACGTTGCAATGCGGAAGTATTTGGGCATTCTCGCAGTCAGAGTACTCGAGAGCTGCGAACTCCCTGCAGTCCAATAAATTGTGAGGTGCAAGAACTGCGAACTCCCCGTAGTAAATTAAATCGTGAGTTTGATTGGAGCTTGATTGCGGATTTTCATGTGTGAACGGATGCCTGAGTTTACTTGCGAATTTCCATGCATGAGCCGATGGGAGAGAGATACGGCCCATCTCTTTTCTGCGTGAGAAAATCCTATTTGGTTTGCGTGGATTAATTTGGTGCAGTGAGCATGGATTGATTTGGAAGAGTTTTTGAAGAGCGTGGAGTTTGCATGCGTGAGTTTAATTCTGGTGCATGCGTGGATATGGATATATGGATGCGTGAGTTTTAAGTGGATATTTGTTACATTAGAGTGGATATATGTTAAAGTGGAGCATTTAATGGTGTGAAGTTATAAAGTTTATTCATTTTTTATTAAAAGTGAATGCATGTGGAGTTTTATAAAAGTTTTTATATATGAGCTTTAATTTTTTATATGTAAAGCTTTGAATGGGAGTGCAACATTGTATTGTTTTATTAAGTGGATACTTTTTAAAACCTAAGGTGAATTTTTAAAAAGTTTTTTTTAAGGAGGGAGTTATAAGTTGACATTGTTGAATGCATTCATGATTTAAGTTGACAATAGAAATATAGTTGGATCAGTGGATTCGAAAGGCAGAGCGACAGACTACTCAAACACTCGACAAAAAGTTGCATATCCTTGGTGATTTTCTTGCAGAGACTAAATTGCGGCGATGGCGAATCCGCTGGCAGAGACCTACCTCAATGAAGCCAACAAGTTAGATGGCTCGAACTTCATTAACTAGAAATTCAAGATGCAGACGCTCATGGAGAGCTATGGTGTCTAGAACATTGTGAATGGAACCGAACTGAAACCTGTTGCGGCTGCAGGTGCGACAATAGTGGTAGGAGGTGTGACAGTAGTGGTAGGAGGTGCGACAGCAGCACATATCCAAGACTGGGATAATCGCCAACACAAGGCAAAGGTATTGTTGCTCATGTCAGTTAAAGATAGCATAATTCCACATATTAGAGATTCTACAACTTCTGCTGCAACATGGACAACTCTTAAAGCATTGTATGAAACTAGCAACACAAATCACAGTTTGCTCCTGAAAACTAAATTGCTAGGCATTAGGATGGATGGAAACGAATCTGTTAGTTCATTTTTGGGTCGCATTAAAGAGGTGAAAGACAAGCTAGTAAATATAGGGGAAATTGTTTCCAATACTGATCTAGTGACTATTACCTTAAATGGTATGTTAGAAGACTATCATTTGTTCATAACAAGTCTTGCAGCAACGGAGAAACCTCCTACATTTGAAGAAATGACAGGTATTTTGTTGCAAGAGGAAGAGAGGCACGGGAATCTGAAGCCTCAGAGTAAAGATTTGGCACTGTGGTCAAATAATAGATCTACGAGAGGGAGATCAGGAGTAAGAGGCAGAGGAGGCAGTTCATGGCAGAGAGGCGGTTCATGGAAGAGAGGCAGTTCATCGCAGAGAAGACAATCTCCAAATAAAGGTATGCAATCTGATAGGAATGAGTCAAAGAGTTGTTTTTATTGTGGTCGACCTGAACATATGGTTAAATATTGTCATAAGAAGAAAAGTGTTGAGGCTAGAAATAAACCTAGAACACATTCAGGTCATTATGCAGAAAAATATTCAAATCAAGATCACAGATTATTTATTGCTAGTGATGATATTGATGAACCCCTGAATTTTGACTCACGAGATCTTAGGTTGTTTGTGTCTAACACTGCTTTATCTGCTGAAACGGATGATTCTGATGCTTGGTTTGTGGATTCTGGAGCATCAGTACATATGACTTGTAATAAAAATTTGTATACTAATTTCAAAGAAACTCAGAATGGTGCCAGCATATATCTTGGAGATAACCGCGCTCATCAGATCAAGGGATATGGAGACATTCATGTGACATTGCCGAATGGTATTGTTCGTCACATTCGTAATGTGGTGTATGTGTCATGAATAAAGAAAAAATTGATCTCTGTGTCCACCATTACAGATTAGAACTTGAAGGTTGAATTCTTCAAGAATTATTGCATAGTGAAGGATCTGCTGGACCACTTCCGAATTGTTGCAACGGGAGTCAGAGTAGGAGGTTTATACAAACTTGATGTTACCATCAAAGCACATCATGCACTGACTTCTGCCACTATGCCAAAAAGTTTCTTTGGCATCAAAGGTATAGACACATCAATCATCCTGATTTATTATCATTACAGAAAAAGAATATGGTTGAAGGACTTCCCATGTTAAAGAATGATAAAGTTGTTTGTGATGGATGTGCATTAGGAAAGATGCACAGATATGAATTCCCCTCTAATACTAATAAGAAAAAGAGGGATGTATTAGATCTTGTGCATACTGATGTTTGTGGGCCTATGCAGACTAGGTCTTTAGGAGGTGCATTTTACTTTCTGTTATTTATTGATGATTGCATGAGATTCACATGGGTTTACTTCCTTAGACGAAAAAGTGATGTTTT
>ML777877.1:255163-267625 GCA_009831015.1 Picea engelmannii
AAGGCAGTACTCAGGTATCTAAAAGGTACACTTGATTATGGTATTAAGTATACTGATGCATCTAATGTTGAGTTAACAGGTTATTCAAATTCTGATTGGGCTGGCAATATGGATGATCGAAGATCAACCACTGGATATGCGTTTAGCATTGGATCCAGGGTTTTTTCATGGAGCAGTAAAAAGAAGCCTACTGTATCTTTGTCCTCTATCGAAGCAAAATATAAAGCCTTATGTGCAGCAACCTGTGAAGTTGTTTGGTTAAGAAGACTTCTTCAAGATGTTGGAGAAGAACGAAAGGAACCTACCATGATCAGATGTGACAATCAAAGTTCAATCAATATTGTGAAGAATACGATTTTTCATGCAAGGACAAAGCATGTTGAATCTGAGTATCATTTTGTTCGAGAAACGTTGCAGTCAAATGAAATAACTCTTGTGTATTGTAATACTAGTGAAAATGTTGTTGATATTTTCACTAAGCCTCTTGGAAAGATTAAATTCGAAATGTTTAGGGAGATGTTAGGTGTAGAATTCAATCCATTCTCCATTAAGGGGGAGACTTGGAAATAATGGAGAAAGCACCAGTTATAAGCTTTAGTTGTGATAGCTTCAGTTGTGAGAGTCAGTTGTAGGCGAGTTAAGAGTCAGTTCTTTGTTAAGAGTCCAGTTGTCTTTGGTTTGCATGTAACCGACTCGGGAGAGTATTTTCTTATAAAACGATGTAATTTGTCTTCATTAATCAATAAGAAGTGAGCGTAGCCTCACTGTGTTTGTTGTGTGTGGTTTATTTTATCTTTGACTACCTTAACTTAGCCAGGTTCTACTTCTTACCTCAGCAGAATCGCAACCTTATTCTCTGCGCTTCCACCGGCGTTTACCTCTGTGATTTTCTTGGTGGGAAAGATGTGAGAGGGATTCTACATTTAATCCTGGTCGATTCCTTCCCTATGCAATTTGTTGCCTTAACCAACCATGATTCGCCCATCTAAACGTGACAAAACTTGCAGTTTGACCATTATTTGCCTTTAAACCGAGACTGTGTTTTCCCTTAAAATGTTGGACTGTGTTGGTTGTTCTTTGGATATGTTTTCCTTAAAGGTTGACCGAGTGTTGCAGTTGAATGGATGGAATTTCCCTGCCTTTCCGTGTGTGTGATGTACTGTATAGCCTTTTTCTCAGGTCAAATTTTGCATCTTTATATTCAGCGTTGGTTTCCTTAATGTGTATGGCATTATCTCTCCCTAATTGCATACGGTAGTAATTTAGTAAAAGTAAATTTAAATGATGGTTTGAAATGGTTGCCACTGTTAAATGACAGTTGGAATGGAAGTAAACCCTTTTTTTAATTGACAGAAATTAATTAAGTGACAGGTTGAATGGAAACAATTTATTAAAAATTGGTTATTGAACTGGTAGTAAAGTAATGACAGTGATTTTAGTTTAGGATTGGGAAGGCAATTTATTTTTAAGACAGCATACTTAAATCATGTTGGATGTTAAAGTCATTAACATCATTATAATTGATATAGCGGATGTTGTTTATATCTTGGCAATTGCTAAAGCTAGAACCTATTAATGTTAGTGTATAGTCATAGTTAGTGTGTAAATTGTGTTTAGGACTTGCAAAATTGGATGGATTTTAAGCTCATTTTAGAATGGTAATTTGTTGTCTAGTTGCGATTAGACTTACTAAACTTGCTTTGCTTTTAAGGTTGAATTCAGATTTGAAATAGTTGACCAGTTGTATATTAGGCTTGCTAATTTAGATATGAAACTGATGTTAGTTGGATGGAGATTTGGATTATAATAGATGTGATCCTGTAGGTGTTGTTAATGATTTAATTGATTGGGAAATAAGGATGGGATTTCATATTTTAACTTTCCTAGACTAGTTGCCCTTAATGTCTTTTTGATTGTATATTAATGGCTAAATTATAAATTAGACAATCTAGTTAGATTATAATTAACGATTAATTATATTTTTAATTATTAGCCAAGTCGAAGTTCAGACTTTCTTATTGATGTCTATCTAACGCTGATTTAGAGAATACCTTGATGACAATTTGTAATTTAAATTTGTGCAAATGGATGGGTTATAAGACTAATTTAGATTGTACCTTATTGTCATATTGCATTTCGACATGCTAAGTTGGGCTCATAATAGATGATTAATATAGACTGTAATTATTGACTAGCTTGACTCGACGACTGATCGGGGTATTGGCGAAGTCGTTTTTAGCTTGCGCTTCCTGTTGAGGGTGTTGTGGTTCCTTTTAATTAATGTTTGTATTGGGTTTGTAAACTTTAGTGTGCTTGGTCTGCTTGTGTCAGGCGGGATGTAGATGCCTCCTTGTTCATCAGAACAGTCGCTAGCCCTGAGACCTTAAGTGGTCAAAATTGATGGGAACCTAGGCTTGAGCGTTCCTTATGTGTCCTAAAGGTCCTAACTATTGTAGGGTAGGACGGGTGGGTAGTCATTTTTATTCTTGTCGGTGGAATGTCATACATTGCTTCTAGGTGATTGATGTGCTTCTATTTTTGGTCATCATGTTATTCTTGCATGAGTTTCTTTTGTCTTGTTCGTCGATGTGTTGCGTTGTCGAGTTTAATGACATCATTACCTTCCTACACACACACGAAAAAAAAAAAAATTAAGGATTCTTTTACCAGTTGTATATCGTAGGAGTCATTTCAGCAGATGGGATTGTTACATATGGTATGAGAGTGGGTTCAACCCTATGACTGTGGATCTCCATGCTTTCCACTGTAGTAAACCCTTGAGTCTTAACCTAACATTAGATAAAACTTTAACTCACCCTTGTGATAAGAACAGTTAGATGACATCGTAGAGATTCACGACGAGGTATCGTGAATAGAAACGTGACGCCCCAGAAGTTTCGCGCCCTCAGATTCTGACCCCCAAGGGGGAGGAACAAGTCCTTGGGCTGGATTCACTTGTAGCAAGGGATGATGGTGGTCTTACAAGGTCCTTCCAGGTAATGTCAGAGGCCTCGACTCACCATCAGTACTGAGATGAGTCATGGGCACCTGTACCTGTGAGGGTCCACAACGTTCCCTAGCTAGTACCATTATCATCCACTGAGAACTCGAGAGAGTTGAGTTCTCGAGTCCATGAGTGTCACAGACAGTTGTGTCGTCGAGGCACGATTGTATAAAAGGGCGATGTGCTTCACACACCACATTTTACGACCTCCAGCATGAAGGTCTGCATGGAGGTCTTTCAACTGAAGAGGAGCGCTCTTCTATGGCGGAAGATGCTCCTGCCACTTTGAACATGGCCATCGATAATGTGTTATGGGAACTAATCATTGACTGGTTCCAAAAGAGGTATCTTCTGAGGAATTCGTTGAGTGTCAACTCCATGATTTCGATGCCTTGTGACAAGGTAACTGCATGGGGCCTGAGTACGAGTCCCATTTTGGAGCTGCTTCAGTATGCTCCGCACCCAAATTACCGAGAAACTTACAGTCAACAAGTTTGTGTTTGCCTTAGGTTAGAATCCAGCTTCTACTTTGGTTACTGGGATTACTGGACCGAAGAAAGTATGTTGGAATGTGGGGAGCCACATTTCCAGCTCGACTACCCAATGAAGAGAACTAGAGCATCTAGATCAGTCGGACCCACTACCATGGGATTTTTGGGAAAGGCCCATCGGAATCATGCAGCGGTGAATAACCGCCAGGCAGAGCACCATTTGACTGTGCTCAAGACCTTAGGTACCGTCACTGACCAGACGCTTAGTTTTTGATTGATCTCGATCTTACCAAGAGTTCCATTCTAGTGCCACGTTAAAAAGGATATAAGTAGAGACAGTCGGACATGAGGAGTTCATCTTTGTAGAGATGGCTTCAGGAGCCAAATAGAAGGTTGGAGGAAGGGTTATGGGTTGTACCCTTAACTTGGGGGAGTTTTTCAATAGGGCCAACCTATACGTCATGATCCTAGGATCTTATGATATCGTGATTGGTATGGATTTGTTGGAATTGCATGAGGTGATACTAAACTGTAAGACAAAACGGTTGATCTTGGTTGGTGACGAGGGACAAAGACATGTGATTGTAGGTCAGAACCAGGGAGTTTCCCCTGAGGTTCATCTCTTTCTTGCAACTTCGGAAGAGCATGTGCAAGGGGTGCAAGATTTATGCGATCCTTGCATTAAACGAGAAGGGAGTATCGGAAGGTTTAGAACACCTTCCAGTGGTGAGAGAGTTGCAGACGTGTTTCAGGAGGAGATACCCAGGATCCCTCAGAAGAGGGAATTGAAGTTTACAATAGACCTAAAACTGAGGACTAAACCAATAGCAGGAATTCCTTATCGAATGTCGACCCCGGAGTTACAAGAGTTGAAAATGAAACTGAAGGAGTTGTTGGACTTAGGACCGATACGTCCTAGTGTGTCACCATGGGGTGCACCTGTTATTTACATATGAAAGAAGGATGGATCGTGGAGGTTTGCATTGACTACCGTCAACTGAACAAGGCCACAATCAAGAATCAGTATCCATTGCCGAGAATTGATGATCTATTAGATCAAATGAAGGGTGTGACAGTGTTCTCCAAGATCGATTTGCGATCAGGGTATCACTAGTTATGGATCAAGGAGGATGACATCCATAAGACCTCTTTTAAGATGAGTTTTGGACATTATGAATTTAGTTTTTTACCGTTTGGACTGACAAACACCCCAGTGGTATTTATGAGTTTGATGAATGGGGTGTTCCGCGAGTACTTCGACAAGTTCATCCAAGTATTCATTGATGATATTTTGATCTACTCTCGGACAACGGAGGAGCATGATGAGCACTTGCGCTTGGTACTACAGTGTCTGCAAGAGCACAATTTGTATGGGAAGTTGTCCAAATGCTCATTTTATCAAACAAAGATTCACTACGTAGGGCATGTCATCTCTAGCGAAGGCATTGCCGTGGATATAGCAAAGGTTGAGGCTATCATGGAATGGCTTGCGCCTACAAATGTCCCGGAAGTGCATAGCTTCATGGGTTTAGCAGGATACTATTGACGGTTCATCGAGGGATTTTTGAAGATAGAAAATCCAATCACAGAGTTGCAGAAGAAGAACAAGAAGTTTTTTTGGACAAAGAAATGCGTGGAAGCATTTCGGAGGCTCAAGGAACTGTTGACAACAAAACCAACACCAAAGGTCCCTAACATGGATGCGGACTTCTTGGTATGCATTGATGCATCCAAGGAAGGCTTAGGTGGGGTCTTGATGCAAGACAGATGAGTGATCGCTTACATTTTGGGGAAATTGAGAAGGCATGAGGAGAACAACGCGATGAACGATTTGGAGTTGTTAGTCATCATTTATGCCTTCAAGGTTTGGAGACACTACCTCGTTGGATGAAAATTCAAACTAAAGACTGACCACTGTGGACTACAACCCATCTTTACTCAGAGCGACCTGAACACGTGATAACGACGTTGGTCGGAATTGCTTAGTGAGTATGACTTTGAGATTACTTGCATAAAGGGAATGGTGAACCAAGTGGCAGATGCATTGAGTCAGAGACCACACATCTTTTTGGTAGTGTCTCTTCAGACGAATCTACGTGAAAAGATTATAACTTTACAGCATGACGATGACTGGTACAAGGAGGTCGAGGATTTTATCAGACAAAACAAAATGATGGTACCACGATTTGAAGGATTTTCATTTGATAGTGATGGTTTATTGAGGTTTAAAAATCGTATCTACGTACCATCGAATGATGATTTGAGGATGTTGATCCCGAATGAGGCTCATAGAGCAGTTTACATGGCTCACCCGGGAGTCATGAAGATGAAGGTATACCTTAAACCCTTATTCTTCTGGAAGGGAATGAAAGAAGACATAGTCAACTACGTGGCCAAATGTCTAAAATGTCAGCAAGTAAAGGTTGAGCATAGACACGCAACAGAATTACTACAACCACATGCTATTCCAGAATCGAAATGGGAGGTTATTTCTATGGATTTTATTGTTGGATTTCCACTGAAGACAAGGAGACGTGACTCGATTTTCGTAGTAGTAGACACTCTGACGAAGAGTGTTCACTTTATTCCACTGAGTGAACTTATTATTTGAAGAAACTTGCTCGCAAGTGATCCAGATCATTATGCTATTAAAACTTTTGATTTTGATTATGAGGCGATATGGGTTGATGACATGTTGTTTTACCTCTTTGGCATAGACAGGTGCTACTGACTCGGTTTTACTGAGTGTGTAGGATTACGGACCTAGAGGATGTTAAGGCATCGATGGAACCCCTTGGACTCCGGATTGAGTCGGGGAGTTTATCATTGGGGTTTGATTGTTTTACTGCGATATTAGTGCATCTTATTAGATGATTTGATATGGATATCTTATGACATGATTTGATGATGATGCAGGCTAACGATAGCTTGCTGACCAGACTCACATATGGAGAAAAGGGGTCACGCATGACTACCAGAGATGTTGAGGGAGAGGTGTGGACAACAACCCTAACATATCCTACTAGCACTCTCGTCGTGGCTCAAACTGTAGGTTAACGATTACCTAGTTCGAGAGGACCCACGATGCCATGAGGGAAGACTATGACAATCACTCACGATGATTCTAAGGGGTGAGCAATAAGGTGGGGACCTTATTCCTTAGAAGCCCTTAGTCTCCCACAAGTTCACCTAGCGGAGTATTGACTCCAGGGGTTATTGATGTCTACCAAGTCAGTCAAGAGGCGAGTGGCACCCTTGGAGCACGTGGTGTGTCATGAAGGGCACGTTGCGCAAGAAAAATGGAGAGTGACGAGTGGCACCATTGGAGCATGTAGTGTGTCCTGAAGGGCACATCGCGCAAGGGAACAGATGAGGCGAGTGGCACCCTTGGAGTACCTAGTGCGTCCTGAAGGGAACGTCGCGTTGTTGACGATAGAGGAATGAACCTAGCCGACCTTAGGACGATTAACATGTTATGTATTTTAAAACAAATTCCCTAATTAAATGTCACCCAATACGAAAACTGAAGGTTTAAGTCTAAACTATGCTAGTAGTAAAATTTTATCTCTCTATAAAATAATAATAATAATGATGATAATAAAAATAAAAACCACATGAATAATAATCATGATCTTCGTTAAATCTTGTAACATGAAGGGAGTAAGAAATAAATTGTTTCAAAAAAAAAAAATATGTTGGATTAAAATTTAAAAGGGGAATTGAGTGTTTTATTACCTTAATAAATTAAATATATTAATTAAATAAGAAAAGGGAAAAAGGGTTGATTTTCACACCTGCCTTTTTGAGTTCTAAGTAAAAAGGGGGAAAGAGAGAAAATAAAAAAAGTTAGGAAACTAGGGAAAAGAGGTAACATAAAAAGGGAAAAAGGGGAACTTAAGAGAAAAAGCGGAAAATCAACTCAGTAAAGAATCTACCATTTAAGAGCTTTCTAACTTTAAACTGAATTATCAAGTTCATAATAGGGAAAGCCTTTAAAACCTATAAGGGAATTTGGGGACACCTAGGAGTGATTCTAGGAGTAACTCTAGGTGGGTGATTGAAATAAAGATAATTACTTAATTAAAGAAATTAATTTGAGGAATGTAGGGGATGGGGGACACTTGTACGAAGAGGAATTTTTAGGAATTTATTTTAAAAACTTTAATTAAATGAGATTTTGGGAAAGAAAGGAAGTTCGAAGTCTATAAAGTAAAGGAAGGAGAAGGATGAAGGGGATCTTCTGGTTGCCTAACGTTATGTTGTAGAAATATCTACTTGATTGATTTACTTGTGGGAGTTGGGATACCCATCTCGGAGAGGAGTGGTAGCTTAGCCTTGCAAAGCAAGATAGGAGCTAGTCGTAATCTCTGGATAGAGTGTGTGGCCCCTTTGCAGCTCGGGGGGCTAAGGGGGAAGAAGAGTACCCCTAGCATTGGTTGGGAGGTACCGGTGAAGTCTCGATGGTCGGAAAGCAGGAGATGCACAGAGCGTATGGGACATCATTCAGAGCGGGTGAACAAGCAATGGTACGCTTCCTTCGTTTGGATGGTAGATTGTGGTAGGATTTATGATTTGGATCTGCATGATTGTTGGGTAGTCAACCTGGTTGTCTAGCTTCATGACTAAAATTTTTATGGCCTAGTTGTTTGATTGGTTGATTAATTTCCCATGACCTTCATTTCCCGGCATGTCGTGACTGCCCTGTGGTGTTCATTGTGGCCATATTAGTTGTTTTCCTTTCGTCCATAGCTCCTCAGTCCTCACCTGAGCAGTCGACCAGGAGCCTGATCTACGGTCGTCGCCTTAGCGTTAAAAGACCTATGGATCTCAACACCTTGTTTTTCTGTGCGAGGATGATGAGCAAAGGATGAACTTGTCAGCCGTCTACCCCTTCTGATGGTTCTTGGCTGATTAATGGTCTTGCGACTTATTGCATCATTTACCTCTGAGGTGGTTTTTCTTTTGATAGAGAACCACTTTTTGTCTATTGTGATTTGTTACTGATCTCATGACTACGATAATCACTACTGTTCACTCAACCTTTATTTTTTTGGGGTGCAATTCGTTTTGAGGTAAACTCAGCAACTTTTGGGTGGGTATTACTTGGATTTTTGTTTCTTGGAACCGGTAATTTGATATTGAAACTTACCACCTTTCTTCTATGATTTTTACTCTAGTAATTACTTCAATATGCCTGCAATGGTAATGACTTATCTTTTCATTTGTGAGTGATCCCTTGCCTCTACGTTGTTGTTTTTTTTTCTTTTTCTTTTTTGTTTGCGGGCTTTTTCTCCATGATTGGGAGACCTAGGACCTAGGACGCTACCCTCACTCCTCTCTCTTTACCCAACAAAATCTCCCTCCTTTGCTGAGAAAACTCGTGGTTCTTACCAGTGATTTTTCACAGCTTACACAACGAATTTTCCCTCCTACGCTCAAAGAATTCGCGGTCATCTTACCAGTGATTTTTCAAAGATTTTACACAACAAATTTGCCCTCCTACACTCAAAGAATTTGTGGTCAAGTGAATTTTCCCTCCTATGCTCAGGAATTCGTGGTCATTTTACCAGTGATTTTCACTGCTTTGACTAAGCTAAGTTTTACTCCTTGGTGAGCGAATTCATACTCCTTTTTCCAATGAATTGACTGCCTTAACTCAACCAAGTTCTATTTTTTACCTCATCGGAATCACAACATTATTCTCTGCGCTTCCACCGGCGTTTACATCTGCGATTTTTTTGGTGGGAAAGATGCGAGAGGGATTACGCATTTAACCCTGGTCGATTCCTTCCCTATGAAATTTGTTGCGTTAGCCAAGCACGATTCGCCCATCTAAACGTGACAGAACTTGCAGTTTGACTGTGATTTTCCTTTAAACCGAGATTGTGTTTGCCCCTAAAATGTCGGACTGTGTTGGTTGTTATTTGGACACGTTTGCCTTAAAGGTTGACTCAGCATTGTAGTTGAATGGACAGAATCGCCCTGCCTTTCCTTGTGTGTGGTTTACTATATAGCCTTTTCTCAGGTCAAATTCTGCATGTTTATCTTCGGCGTTGGTTTCCTTAATGTGTATGGCATTATCTCTCCCTAATTGCATATGACCGTAATTTAGTAACAGTAAATTTAAATGATGGTTTGAAATGGCTGCCACTGCTAAATGACAGTTGGAATGGCAGTAAACCCTTTTTTTTAATTGACAGAAATTAATTAAGTGATAGGTTGAATGGAAACAATTTATTAAAAAATTGTTATTGAACTGGCAGTAAAGTAATGAAGTTTAGCACTGGGAAGGCAATTTATTTTTAAGACAACATACTTAAAGCATGTTGGATGTTAAAGTCATTAACAACATTATAATTGATATAGTGGATGTTGTTTATATCTTGGCAATTGCTAAAGTTAGAACCTATTAATGTTAGTGTATAGTCATAGTTAATGTCTAAATTGTGTTTAGGACTTACAAAATTGGACGGCTTTTAAGCTCATTTTAGAATGGTAATTTATTGTCTAGTTGTGATTAGACTTACTAAACTCACTTTGCTTTTAAGGTTGAATTCAGATTTGAAATAGTTGACCAACTGTATATTAGATTTGCTAATTTAGATATGAAACCGATGTTAGTTGGATGGAGATTTAGATTATAATAGATGTGATCCTGTAGGTGGTGTTAATTATTTAATTGATTGGGAAATAAGGATGGGATTGCATATTTTAACTTTGCTAGACTGGTTGCCTTTAATGTCTTTTTGATCGTATATTAATGGATAAATTATAATTTAGACAATCTAGTTAGATTATAATTAATGATTAATTATATTTTTAATTATTAGCCAAGTCGGAGTTCAAACTTGCTTATTGATGTCTATCTAACACTGATTTAGAGAATACCTTGATGACAATTTGTAATTTAAATTTGCGTAAATGGATGGGTTATAAGACTAATTTAGATTGTACCTTATTGTCATATTGCATTAGACATGCTAAGTTGGGCTCATAATAGATAATTAATATAGACTGTAATTATTGACTAGCTTGACTCGACATTGGTGAAGTTGTTTTTAGCTTGCGCTTCCTGTTGAGGATGTTGTGCTTCCTTTTAATTAATGGTTTTATTGGGTTTGTAAACTTTAATGTGCTTGGTTTGCTTGTGTCAGGAGGGATGTACATGCCTCCTTGTTCCTCAGAATAGTTGCCAGCCCTGAGATCTTAAATGGTCAAAATCGATGGGAACCTAGGCTTGAGCGTTTCTTAGGTGTCCTGGAGGTCCTAAGCATTGCAGGGTAGGACGAGCGGGTAGTCATTTTTATTATTTTCGGTGGAATGTCATACATTGCTTCCAGGTGATTTATGTGCTTCTATGTTTGGTCATCATGTTGTTGTTGCATGAGTTGCTTGCGTCTTGTTCATCGATGTGTTGCATTGTCGAGTTTAATAACATCATTACCTTCCTACACACACAAAAAAAAAATTAAGGATGCTTTTACCACTTGTACATCGTAGGAGTCGTTCCAATAGATGGGGTTGTTACATTGTCATAGTAGTCATTTTCTACTATAGTAGGGAAGTGATATATTGGTAGGATTTGATTCATAAGTGTTTGGATCATCATTGAGAAAAGTATCATAAGAATCCATTGGATATTGTATGAGGAAGAATAGTGATGATATTCAAATCTAAGGACCTATGATGGAAATACTAAGACCTGTAAGGGTAAGACATGATAATGAATATGAGATGATCTATTTTATAGTCATAAGGAATGCAATGGAAATGCATGTGCATTGTGTACTATTATCAATAAAAATGCATTTATGATTTGTATTATATTGGTGGGATATGCATGGGATGATTGTGTTATAGTAATAAGATCATTTATAACCATGAATGTATAATTTTATCCTTCATAAACAGACGTTCCATGGTAATTCGTGTATGATTGTGTTATCAAGTTAAGTCATGTTTGATTCGTGTTATTAGGTCAAGACATTGGATGCCATGCATGGTTATCACAATTAAACATTTGATTAAGAAGGTGATGACACATTTTTTTACATATGAGATTATGATACAATATAAGGACATGCTATGGGTAGACATGGGTAAAAATTTTAATAATTCATTATGTAACAATTATATAATAACTTTATGATCAAACCTAGGATGAAAAAATTATAATATAAATGGTAAGTCACATAGATATTTCTACATTGTTTGATGATATGATGATTTTATAATACATGTGAGGGTATTGAGCTATAATATTGACAAGTACTTATGAAAATGACACGATATGATGTGAAAAAACTAATATCATAAGCAATGGTTCCATTTAAATAAACTATATGATTTAGATGATTACATGTTAAGGTTTGTTTTCCATGTAATTAAGACATTGTCTTCTAGCTTTAGTAATGTATCACTTCATCATGTTTACATGTAAAAGAACGAAATGGAAGATGGATTTCCCAAGGATACATTATTGTTCTATGTCATTTAATGGAATATCTAGGAATATGTCGATACAAAATACTTCAAATTATCGATAGGAAATACTTCATATTTCACCATCCTTTATTTTATGGATAGTTGTTCACTAACATGTTGTTTATTTTGAGGGGCATATTTGGTTTGTCTCCGAACTATTTTTGGAGAGTTGTGTTGGAACTTTCATTGGGAGTTTTATTGAAGATCTCTAGCTCTTGTTGGAAATATTTGGATATGGTTTTATTAGGTTTATTTTAGCTTGGTATATATGGGATTGTGATGTGAATATTTTAAGACTTGTTAAGGTATATAATATATGGGTGTGCCTCTCATCTAAGGGATTGGGAATTGGAGACTAAAACTACTTTGAATTTGAAGCTTTTCATCATAACAAAAAAATATGGAAGTTTTAGAATTATCATCATAATCGTCATTCATCAACATAAAATAAACATCCATTGCAATTTATAAAACATATTCCAT
>ML777877.1:269089-292243 GCA_009831015.1 Picea engelmannii
ATATATATATTGTTACAATAGTCAAGCCAAAAGAGGGAGGCCTACGGGCTTAACCTCGAGACCTCCTCCCTCATTAAAGTCTTAACACTTATGCCATAAACAATGGGCCAACGACCCTTCATTGTAATATATATTGCCCTTATTACTTAAAAGATGCATCTTCCCGAGCTCAGGAAGGGAGGGGTGCATGCGTACGATCAACATGCAGTTCAAGACAGGGCTACATCAACATTTATTGCAGGTTGTAGGGCACATAAACCAACATGAAATTATTCTTGGGCTTGAGAGTGCCAGAGTCGGATCAAGGTGTGGAGACAGACATTTGTGGGTAATTCGACACCACGAATTCATTGGTGTTGTTTTTCTTTTCTGATCTGAGTAGTATTTATACAACTTGATTTCAGAATGAGATATACTTATGTATTTTGCCAAATTCTTTTGTTGAGTTAATGAAAAATCCTACCCATTTGAGAGCAGGACTCGGAGATGTAGTCCACCAAGGATGAACAACGTTATCAAGTTTTCTTGTTCTGATTTGATGCTTATGTCTCTTCATTGTTGAGCTTTTCCTTCTTTAATGGTGCACTTGAATTTATGTTCATTTAATGCAATTCTTTATACGTCACTCGATGAAAATATCCTGGATCTTGTTGGTATCAGAGTAGTCATATTTGAATTAAATTTTTGAGTGTGAATGCTTACTAGGGCCAAGCATAAGAAAGGTGAAGGAGCTCTTAAGATTTTCAATCCGAAATTTGGTCTTTTAAGAAGACAACAAGCGTGATGAATAGGACAAAAAATTTGATATGGTATTTTATCACATGTCAGAAATGGTCGAACGAATGTATGGAGATTAAGAGAAGAGGATGAAGAAGAAAAGGAAGAAAAAGGAATCACATGTTGATGATGATGGTTCGGTAAACCAAGGGGTTGGAGGAGACCCTCCTGAGCTTCCATCTTCACCATCAAATTCTAGTTCTTCTTCCTCTGAGAATTTTCATCATTCTCATCATTCTATCCATAAAGCCTGTTTTAAGAAACCACTATTAAAGCTTGATGTAAAATTTGAATTTCCTATGTTTAATGGAGATGTTAATCCTGAAAATATAGATAATTGGATCCGACAGGTTGAAGTATATTTTTGTGTTCAACATATTGATGAAGAGGAAGTTAAAGTGCAACTGGCTTCTCTTCAGTTCCTTTCTCATATGGAGGGAGAGAAAACTTCAGGACATAAGTAAGTGTGGTAATCTTCTTTCCTCATGATCGGAATTTAAATAAACGATAAGGAAACAATTTTATCCATTGGGTTATTTACATAAAGCAATGATGGAATGGAAAACTTTAAGCAAACATAAAGTTCAAACTGTGCAAACTTTCACCGAAGAATTTAGGAAGAAATCTCTTGTATAAAACATTCATTTGGATTCTTATGAAACTTTAATGAAGTATATTGGCGCACTTCATAGTTATATTCATCATACTTTTCTCTTCTTTAACCCCACCACTATTGACAAAGTTTGTGTGCAAGCCACTCACCTTGAGAATAGGGTAAAGAATGTTCAAGAATATCTCACAAAGAAACCTTCCAATCTACCACATAAACCTTTTAAGAAGTTTAAAAGGAAGGACAAGAAGACCACCACAATAACGATAGAAGGAGGAAATCCATCTTGCACTCATTGCAATAAAAACCATCACAATGATGAACAATGTTGGAAAGTACATCCAGAGAAGAGAATGAAATAGTTCGGTGGAAAGGGGAAGACAAAAATCGTTGCTACAATGCAACAAGATCTTGGTTCTAATTCAGGAGATGAAGGAAAGATCATAGCAGTTGGAGTACAAGGTAAATATTCCTTCATGCTAGTGCAAATTCCAATAATTAATCTCATGATGATCAATGAAAGAGGACTGAATTATTTTACATAAGAGTTTTATCTAAACACACTAAGATAGATACATTATTTGATTCAGGTTCCCAAGTAAACTTAATATTTGAAGAACTTGTCAAGAAGATGGGTTTTGAACTGAAACCACATCTAAAGCCTTATCCTCTTGGTTGGGTATGTGATAAAGAAAAACTTAATGTCACCAAACAATGTAGGGTCATATTTTCTATTGCTTCAAAGTTATTGATGAAGTGGATTTGGATGTTGTATCACTTGATATATGTGGCATAGTGTTGGGAAGTCCTTATCTTTATGATAGAAAAGAAATCTTCTTTCATCATGAGAACAAATACCACCTTACTAAAGGGGGAGTGGAATATATTGTTAGAGATCACAGCATGAGGGTAAACACAACATCTGTTGGTGCAGGGAAAACGAAGAGACTCATAAAAACTAATAAGAGATATGTACTCATGGTCGTAAAAGAGAAATATGTCAGGACATCTGACGCTTTCCAAGGATGTGATCCTTCTTTTAACAAATAATTAATTGATATTATTTCAAAGTATGATGATATTTTCTAGGAACCAGATGGATTACCCCCTAAGAGGGAAATCCAACATGAAATACATCTTCAATAGGATTCTTGTCTCCCTAATGTGGGCACGTACAGGATGTCAGTTGTGGAGATGATAGAGATCAAGAAGCATGTACAAGGCTTATTGGATCAAGGGGTCATCAAGCCCAGTTCATCTCCTTGTGGTTCTATGATTGTGATGGTGCCAAAGAAATATGGCACATGGCGAATGTTTGTCGATTACCGGGCCTTAAATAAAATCATGGTGAAAAATGGATACCCTCTTCCTCGTATAGATGATTTACTTGATCGGTTAAAGAATGTTGTTTATTTCACTAAGTTGGATCTATGTAGTGGATACCATCAAATCAGGGTTGTAGAACAGGATGCATGGAAGACTTCCTTTAAAACCAAATAGGGATTGTTTGAGTGGTTAGTTATGTCATCTGGGATTTTTAATGCTCTATCAAATTTCATGTATGTGGTGAATGATGTATTCAAGCCTTTCCTAGATGATTTTGTGACTGTATATTTAGACAACATTCTTATTTTTAGCGGGACTTGGAATGAACATGTAAGGCATGTAAAGCAAGTAATGGATACTTTGCAAAGGGAATAGTTGTATGTAAAATTGTCTAAATGTGAATTTGGAAAGACTGCACTTGTATACTTATGTCATATGGTAGGAGGAGGACAATTAAAAATTCATCCTTCCAAAGTTGATGTAATTTTAAATTGGCCTGAGCCAAAAATTGTAAATGAGATCCATAGCTTCTTAGGTACATTCCATTATTGGAGGAGGTTCATTTCAAACTTCTCCTTTATAGATGCTCCTTTGCATGCCTTAACTAGTGTGAAGAACACTTTTCAGTGGGAAGGAAAGCAACAAAAATCTTTAGGCACTTTGAAGGAGAAGATCAGTACCGCACCAGTATTAGCACTATCGAATCTTCAACAACCCTTTGAGATCAAGACGGATGCAAGAGGATATGCCATTTGTGTAGTATTGATGCAATATTGTAAGCGTATTTGTTACCACTCTGAAACTTTTAACTAAGTTGTTTTTAACTATCGTACATATGATAAAGAGTTGTATGCATTAGTTCAAAGTCTAAAGAAATGGAAGAACTACTTGTTGGGTAAGGAAACAATTGTTCATATAGATCACCAACCCTTACAGTATCTCCAAGAACATACCAAACTGCAATGATATCGACACTACATATGGATGGGTTTTCTACAACAATTTCATTTGGTAATCAAGTACAAAAAGGGTACATGTAACAAGGTAGTTGATATGCTTTCTAGACCTCTTATTGTTGCTTCTATTATTTTGAAGAATACTTCTTTATCTCGTGATAGCTATGTGGAACAATATGCCATTGATAAAAAAATTAAAGAAATATATGAGAAGCTAACCCATGGTGCACAGGTAGAAAACTATTGTCTGCAGGGAAAACTACTAGATACCATCTTGGAAAGCTATGTATTCCTACAGGAGAACGAGTCCATGTAAGACGAGAAGTTTATACCTCTCTTGTGACTAGGCATTTTTGGGTAGGAAAAAGTATGCCTCATTTGTAGAGGTTTTGTTACTGGCCTCAAATGAAAGCAATTGTAACTAAATATGTAAAGGGGTGTGTGATGTGTTCTACTTGGAAGAAAACTAATAGAAAACTAGGGCTATAATCACCACTCCCTCTTCCATCCCATCCATGTTCCATCCCATCCATGTTAAAGTATCTCCATGGATTTTGTAGGGGGTTTAACACTGTGGAAAGGGGGTCATGACTATTTGTATGTTGTAGTGGATAGGTTCAGTAAAATGTGTATCTTGATGCCATATAAAAAGTAGATCAATGTTGAGCAAACTAATAATCTCTTCCTTCAATATGTTTGGGTTCACTTTGGGTTACCCACATCCATTATATTGGATCAAGATACTCAATTCCTTGGGGATTTTGGACAATCTTGTGGATAATGATGGACACCAAATTAAAGAGGATCAGTTCTTTACATCCACAGATCGACGGAAAAATAGAGGTGGTAAATCAGACAGTGGTACTTTTGCTTTGAGGCTACTGTAGCAAGAATCCCAAGTTATGGGATGAACATATACCCTATGTACAACATGCTCACAACCAATCCTTACATTCCTCCACTCAATGTTTACCTTTTGATACATGTTTTGGGTACCTACCCAAGGTTCCTTTGGAATTGATGTATGGGAGAGATACTCATGCAAATGAAGAAAGAATAGAGGACAGAGCCTGCAAGTTCATCTAGAAGATCCAACAGGTGCACGAGGAAGCTAAAGAATAGTTGGAGAAAATTCAAGCGCAGTATAAATCTTGACATGACAAGCAAAGGGTTGATCATCAGTTTCAGGTTGGAGATCAGGTATGCCTTCACATTAGTAGGGAGAGATTGAAGGGTGAAGGCAAGAAACTCAATACCATTCATTATGGACCCTTAACTATCTTGGATAAAAGTGGTACCAATTATTTTTGTTTATATCTTCCACCTTATATGAATATTTACTCAGTTGTAAATGTAGATAACTTGAAACTTTTTGAGCCTCCCCTTATCATGGATCGGTATGAGGAAGTTTGAATACCTTCAATTGATGAGTTTTCTCCTGAGTAATTGGATGATTTAAAGGAATATATCATCATGGAAAAAAGGACGAGGACTTCATGCATGGGTGATGTTGATTATCTTCTAGTACGCTTAAAGGGCACAGATCCAAGCAAGGCGAAGTGGTTTGATAAGCACAAGGTGAGGGAACTCTTCCCTCACTTATCTGTTGATTGATGAAAGCTTTTGGTGGTCCAAAAAGATCTTAGCGGGAATTCATGATCCAAAAAGGTTCCAGAGAAGACTAACAAAATCTCATAACTCACAAAAGCAACTCAGGATGCTCAGAATGGCCTCAGCAAACAGAGAAAGGGAAAAAATTCAAAGTTCTCAAAAATTAGTGAAAATAACATCATTGTAAAGAGAATGTCACAAGATTTATAACGACGCAAATGAATAATCAAACAAATTTACATATCATAAGATATTCACGGTCAAAGTTTGGTCAACCTAGCCCGATTAGTAAGTGGATGAGTCAACATCCGTACTGTTGATGTCATCACTAGTACGGATGACATCAACATCCATACAACACATGTGGCAGGAGAAGGGGGTGACATGTGTCATGCTAACATCAGCATGACAACAACATGGTGATGTGGCAACACGAGAGGCTTCCATGTGTCACCCGTATTTGGAATTTCTAGAGTAATTCATGGACTAGTAAAATTTTGCCACTTGGTAGTCCATACGGTCCATACAGTGACGTGGTGCTAACATTGCATTCTGATGTGGTAGGTTAAGTTGGAAGCTGACATGGTAGGATGAAGCTACAGTGGATGACATGGTCGAGTAGGAGGCTACCACGGGGCCCATTCATAGGTGGCCACGTGGTAGTGGGTAAATGCCCAATGACAACCCATGACCGAAAATTTTGAAAAAAAGGATATTTGGCGAGTCTGCCAAATTTGGAAACCAAACCAATGATAGAAACATCGCCAAACTAGTGGAGTGGATTATGGTTATATATATATATATATATATATTGTTACAACAGTCAAGCCAAAAGGGGGAGTCCCATGGGCTTGACCCCAGGAACTCCTCCCTCATTAACGCCTTAACACTTATGCCATAACCAATGGGCCAACGACCCTTCATTATAATCTACGCTGCCCTTATTACTTAAAAGGTGCATCCTCTCGAGCTTAGGAAGGGAGGCGCACATGCGTACGATTCACACGTAGTTTGAGATAGGGGTACTTCAACATTTATTGTAGGTGGCAGGGCATGAAAACCGAGACAAAATTCCTCTTGGGCCTGGGAGTGCCAGGGTCAGATCGAGGTATGGAGACAGTAATGTTTGGGTAATTTGATGCCATGAATTCAGTGGTGTTGTCTATTTTCTGATCTGAGCAATATTTTTGCATCTTGATTTCAAAATGTGGTATACTTATGTATTTTGCCAAATGCTTTTGTTGAGTTAATGAAAAATCCTACCCATTTGAGAGAAGGACCCAGAGATATATTCCACTAGGGATGAACTCCGTTATCAATTTTTTGTGTTCATATTGTTGGACATATTGTCATTGATGGCAATAGTCGATGCGATGATTTGTTGATTATCATTGTGATTTACTAGAGATGAAATTGTCATTCATTTCAACAGTATATCAGTTAGTAGAAGATGTCAAACAATATGGAAAGATCAAAAGAGTAAGCTCAGGAGGAGGAGTGAACAATATGCAGATATCAAAGCTTAGAAGGGAAAGTGTTGTACATAAGTTGAATGAAGATCAAAGGTTAGAAGGGAAAACATAGTACATAAGAAAATGCAGAGATAGGATGAAGCAATTCATTATTATTGTTGATCATGATAGGATCAACAATGTTCGTATGATAAAATCTCAGTAGGAAGAGCGAACAATATACAGAAGATCGAAAGCATAAGATCAAGAGGAGGAGAAAACAATATGCAGAGGTCAAAGTTTGGAATCAAAATTGTAAGATCAGAGTGAGAAACTTCAGCAACCATCTGATTAGAGTGATAAGCCTTAGCAGCCATCCGATCAAGAAATTGACTCTCTCATATTACGAACGACAGTCATATTAGTGATTGTGGGCTTGAGGACCATTGGAGTATCATGACCATTGGATCTGCAAGCCAGATCAATGACAGGGATGAATTGCGGGGAGCGAAAGAAGAACTAAACAACTCACCAGTTACAATCCCACAATCGTTATAGATCGTCAGATGTCATAGCTACAAGGATCTACGACTACGGTTGATCCAACAAACGATGAGATTAAGTAATATTAAATCGTGTCCATTGAATGCACAATTGCCATATCAACGACAGGGATGAATTGCGGAGATCAAAAAAAGAATTAAATATCATGCTTGTTCCAATCCCACAATTATTCAGGACCGTCTGATCTTATAGCTTCGAAGATCAACAATTTTGGTTGACTCACCGACAACTCACAACTTCCAATTGTGGAGTTTGGGTGACGACTTAAATCACTCGCGAGTTGTGGTTCTGCAATCATCCTTGATCGTGGATCTTCTTCGAGAATATTTACAAGCGTTGGATCAATTTTGAGTGGAAGGATAGGATAAGCGAGGTAAAAAGGCTAAGAGTTCGATTATCCGAATACCCACCAATTGTTGGATCAAACCTGAATTCCCTTCAGCCATCAGATAATTTTCGAGTGGAAGGATAGGATAAGAGAGATAAGATCTAAGATCTCATTGGTGCGAAATTTCGTCAGTGGTTGGATCATTTTAAGTGGAAGGACAAGATAAACTAGCAAAGCTGCATCGAAGAAATATCGAGTCATCGATCTAAGATCCTGATCAATAAGAAACATTCAGTTCAGGTCTAAAATTTACGAGGAGGTTACAGTCTGGAGAAATCTCACTTCAAGAATTCAGTTTGAGATTAGAAATACATGAACCTTGGAAATACGAAATGAATAAGGACCATCAGATTTGGAGGACATATAATGACCATTGGATTAGAGTTGTTGGTTAGTAGACCAAGTCAGCAAGGACACGTGGCAGACCATGTCAGCAGATACAAATGGCATAATCAAATGATGACAAGCATCAAGAGGAAATTGGCTTGTGCCATGTCTACAAGTGACGTAAGCAAGTTACATCACTCTGGGAGAATTGCTTCAAGAGTTTTAGCACCAAGAAATGTCAAAAGTCCCGAAGTCCCGAAGGATGAAGGTCTAAAGTCTCTCTTAGTCATTGATATAATATACATCGTGATTTAGGACAATCATTAGATCAAGGAGATGAATGTGTCACATAGAGAGATCTATGTCGACAAACCACGACAACAGTCCACATCAACAAGGACACATGGCACAATCAGATAATGGCAAGTGTAAAGTTGATTTGCCATTTCAGGTATGTACAAATCATGAATCAGAGTGAAACATGGTAGCTACTCATCTCTTGACACATTAGCAAGTGATGTAAGCAAGTTACATCACTCTAGGAATTTTGATTCAGGAGTTTTACCACCAGCACTTGCCCAAAGTCCTGAACTCCCGATGTCTCAAAGTGGACATGAGATGTCCGATCTGAAGATCACTTCGGGAGAATTATCATTCGTCTATCTACTACAGTGTAAGGATAGTGCAAGCGGAAGTGTTAACCGACAAAAAATGGTCTCCACCATTTATGACTTACTCAACAGTTTATCACTCTAGAGGAAAGAAGGGGTTGAGATTTGAAATCTCCAAAGTTTGGAGACTCAAAGGAGATATCAACCGTTAATTCAAAAGGGACATGTGTTAGTGATCTATCAGCTCTGGAATATTGACGTATAGAGGAAAGAAGGGGTTGAGACTTGAAATCTCTGAAGTTTGGAGACCCAAATGAGATCTTGACCATCGATCTGATGTCGGGTGCAGTTACAACCATTGATCAAAACACAATGGAAGGATAGTGTAATTATAATAGACGAATTCACAAAGTAAATGGTGGCCATCCATCTCAATGCTTGATGAAGTCCTAGCTGCCAGATTAAGCCTTGCAAGAATCAAATATAATGATTGATTCACTTCCGTGAAATTAACGTAAGTTGTTCGATCTGTTTGGGAAATCTGATTCACAATTTTTGAAAGGTTTCAAACTCAAAAGTTCCGAAGGGAAAAGTTTTGAAGTTATGACAACCGTCCATCTCATCAGAAGATTGAATCATGACCGTTGATTGATAAGATCTCAAGCGCTTGTCTGGCCTAATGTATGAATAATGCTATTGGCATATGGTAAAGAGATTTAAAAAGGCAGAATAGAATGAGTTTATTAAATTGATAAGCTTGTGGTTTTACGCCAATGGTCATATGAACATGGTTTGAAGGAAGCATTGATTTCTGTAAACACGGAGACAAAGGAAATCGATCCACGTCTTTGATTGATTTATGAAAGTGAAGGGGATGCCAGTTTTAAAGTTGAAGACCTGAAAAGATGATCTCAGGTGGTCCCAAAAATTGTTCTAAATGAACAAGTTAGTTATAACTTGTTGCACAAGTCGACCTAATAACTAAAACAAGTTTTGAGAATAAATAAGTAGAAATACAACCATGACTGGTTCACTTAGAGGTGTGCTTGTGAAAAGATAGGCTCATTGAGAAAGAGCGGCTTGTGGAGAAAATGAAGGGGATACTGACATGAGGTCCATGCAAATAACAGAGAGAAGAAGAACTGAAGAAGGCATGAATATTAGAGGAAATACGAAGTGAAGAAGGCACTAATTTCAGAGAGAATATGAAGTGCAGTGATGAGTGTTGATTATATACCTCTGATCATGAAACAAAATTGATTCATTAATGAATCACTACTATTAGAGTTGGTTTAAATCTGGTTGGATAAACTGTGCTCTATCAGCAAGTTGGGTCTTGCTTGAGAGTTGATTCTCTTTGAGGAGTTGGTGCTCCTTAATTCATTTGGTGATGAAACAAATTAGTTGGTGCTAGGAGAATCCTTATTATTATATTCACATATATTCATATAAATTATATACAAACATATGGTATCTTCTGTTTCCATTGTGATTATGATTTGATTGTTCTTAACCTGTTCAAATATGTTTTAATCACTAACTTGTAAGAAGAAGAAAAGTTATAAAACATCCACACACTAATTCACCCCCCCCTCTTAGTGTGGGCAGTGTGTTCAACAATTGGTATCAGATCTAGGTTCCTTCAACATAGTTTAACCACTCAAAGGTAGATCCTGAAGAAATGGGTGGACATATGGCTCCTTCCGCAATTGAAACTCCCTTATTCGATTGAACAGATTATTCCTCATGGAGAAAAAATATGAAACAGTATTTGAAGTCAAAAGGATATGAAGTTTGGAATTCAGTAGTAGGAAATCCCTGGGACTTAACTACCTGAAATAATCTATCCAAGATTACAGTCCAAAGAAAATGAAGGAAGAACAATGAACTGGCATTGAAGATTCCTCTCAATGGATTATTAGATACAGTCAAGGAAATCATATGACTATGCACATCCACCAAGGACTTATGGCTAAAGTTAGAAGAGATGTATCAAACCAAAATACAAGACATAGAAGACATTCCTATCAAGGATGAAGAGGAAGACTTGGCCATCAATGAAGGTAAAGACTCTCCACAATATTTCAATTGCAATAATGTTGATATTGAATCCTCCCCTGCAACTAAAGAAGAAGAATAAGGTACAATAAAAGAATGTTTTGTTAGCATTTATCTTATGGAAGAAGTAGAAGAAGAACTATCAAAGGCCAAACAAAAGGTTGATTGGAGTCTCTGTGAATAATGCTATGACCATAATGATTCAGACTATAACTATCTTCATGACTACACTAAAGCATTTCTTGAAAAGAGTCAAAATCATATCTTGGAAATAAAGGAAATGCTCAAGGACAATGAAAAGATAATATATGATCAAAATAATCAGTTATAATAAAAAGAAGAGGAGATCGATAAGATGAAGAAAGAAATCAGTGAAGTAAAATACAAGAAGATGGAAGATGATGATCTTAGTAATCAAAAGCATATCCTGGAAATAAAAAAAAATCTCAAAGACAATGAAGAAATCATATATGAGCAAAATATTCAGTTATAAAAAAAAGAATAAGAGATCAAAAGATTGAAAACAAAAGTTGTTGATCTAACAAAAGAAAGGGAAGAGGAGATCGAGAGACTAAAAAATGAAATCAGTCAAGCAAAGGAAGAGGAGATCAAGAGACCGAAAAAATGAAATTAGTCAAGCAAAAGATGAAAAGAAGGAAGATTATGAACCAAGAAAAAGCCTTGTAGATCTAAAAGAACTAAGGAAAATCTATGTCAATCTTAAAATCCAACTTGAAGAATCCAAAATAAGGGAGGAGGTAGTAAGGAACTAGTTGGACAAAAAGGAAGAATCTTATCATAAGGTGGAAGTAGAAGTTGTGAATATTAGAAAGAAGGTTGAGAACTCAAACACCCAAATCAAGTTCTTCAATAGCTCCACGACCTTGGATGAGATATTGGATAGAAATAGATCACCAAATTACAAATCTAGTCTTGGATACAAGAAGGAAGAAATCAATACTCCTAAGAAACCTGATGCAAGTCCTTCATTTGTAAAAGGTGAAAACAGGTTTTACACAGGTCCTTAATTTATAAAAGATGAAGACAGGTATGGCATAGGTCCTTCATTTGTAAAGGATGAAAATAGGTCTGACACATTTCCTTCATTTGTAAAAGGTGAAATCAGGTATGACACAGGTTCTTCATGTTCAAGAAATGAAAGCAACACTACAAAATTTAGAAGATCAGATCAAGGAAGACATCCAGAAGCTACTCATGTACCTAAAAGCAAGTTTAGAAGAGAGACACCTTCATGGATGAATCAAAGAAGGTATGAGTGTGTTTTTAATGGTTATTGTTTTTTTTGTAATGAATATGGACATGAAGCCTTGGATTGCAGGCATCATGGAAGAAAAAAAATTGGTAGGTTCAACAATAGTATAAGATGTTGGAACTGCAATCATGTTGGACATATTGTTCCACATTGTTACACTATGAGATGCTACAGTTGTGGTGGATATGGACACAAAGACTATAATTGTTGGAACTCAATAAAACAATCAATGAGAAATGTTTCAAATAGTACGAAAAAAGGAGTAAATGGAACATGGAAGAAAAATGAAGTTGCAGTAATAGAAGATCAGAGAATGAAGTTTAAGAAACTGAGACACTCACAGATGTGGATAGAAACGACTGAACAAGTGAAAAATACTGAAGTTAATTATTACAAAAAGAATTGCAGTAATGTGACAAGCATAGTTTAAACTTTCTCTGACAACTTTAGAGAAATGTACAGTAAAGAAGCATCTTGAATAAAGATGGATACATCTGGTTAGAGATCGATGAGAATAAATGGGTAGATCCAAGAGTTGTTTGAATAATGTGAGCTACAATTGCGCAGTATTCCAGTAGGACAACGACATCCACAGTAACAACATTTTGATGTACAAAATGATGTACATGACATCATGTAGAGATAACAAGAGGAGAGACCCTGTCAGAAAAAGATACCCTTTTAGAAACAAAGGGGGAGAACTGTTAGTAAAAAATCAGGGGAAGTATTTTGGTTAGTAAATTAAAAAAATTAATAAGATTAAGTTTTGAAAAGACTCGATCACTACAAAAATTGATATCAAGAAGACTACTCATTTGAAACACAAAAATACTAATCAAATGATATAAGAAGTTTGTAAATTAACAAGGAAAGAAACCTTGTAAGGAAAGCTACCTTTTTTAGAAACAAAGGGGGAGAGTAGTTTGAATTAAAGAGAGAGCATATTGACAGGGGGAGTCATTCAGTTATGACAAGAAAAGGATGATTGTTGGAAGAGTTACCCAAGTTCAGATTATGGTCAGTAACATACATAGCTTTACCACAGCAGGAAAAACCCTTTTCCATTGATGTCAAAGGGGGAGAGAAAAATTTCTACGAAGAAACTTCATAAGAGGAAAGAATCATCATAGTGGGAGTTTTGTATATGAAGTTAGTGGGTTTCCCTCAATGACAAAGACGGATATTGTTGGACATATTTTGATTGATGGCAACATTCGATGTGAGGATTTGTTGATTATCATTGTGATTTACCAGAGATGAGATTGTCATTCATGTCAACAGTATATCAATCAGCAGAAGATGTCAAAAAATATGCAGAGATTAAAAGAATAAACTAAGGAGGAGGAGAGAATAGTATGCAGAGATCAAATCTCAGAAGGGAAAACGTTGTACAGAAGTTGAATGAAGATCAAAGCTCAGAAGGGAAAACGCAGTACATAAGCAAATGAAAAGATAGGCTGAAGCAATTCGTGATTATTGTTGATCATGATAGGATCAACAATGTTCCTATGATAAAAACTTAGGAGGAGGAGCGAACAATATAAAGAATATCGAAAGCGTAATCTTGGGAGGAGGAGCGAACACTATGAAGAGGTCAAAGTTCAGAATCAAAAGTGTAAGATCAGAGTGAGAAGCCTCATCGGTTGTCTGATTAGAGTGAGAAGCATCAGTAGCCATTCGATTAGGAAATTGACCATATCATATTACAGACGTCTGTCATATGAGTGACCATGGGCTTCAGGACCATTGGAGGATCATGACCATCATATCTTCAAGCCAAATCAATGTCGGGGATGAATTGTGGGGAGCACAAGAAGAATTAAACAAATCACCAGTTGCAATCCCACAATCAGTCTAGATTGTCAGATCTCATAGATCCAAATATCTACGACTACAGTTGATCCAAAAAACAATGATATTAAGTCAGATTAAATCATGATTGTCGAATGTGCAATCACTAGATCAATGACGGGGATGAATTGCAGAGATCAAAAGGAGAATTAAATATCGTGCTTGTTCCAATCCTGCAATTAGTTAGGACCACCCGATCTTATAGATTTGAATATCAACGATTGTGTTTGACTCACCAACAACGCACAAGTTCTATTTTTGGAGTTTGGGTGACGAGTTAAATCACTCACAAGTTGTGGTTCCACAATCATCCTTGATCATGGATCTGCTTCGAGAATATTTAAAATCCTTGGATCACTTTTGAGTGGAAGGATAGGATAAGAGAGTTAAAAAGGTTGAGAGTTCGATTATCCGAATACCCGCCAGCCATCGGATCAAACCCGAATTCGCGTCAGTTGTCGGATCATTTTCAAGTGGAAGGATAGAATGAGCGAGATAATATCTGAGATCTCATTTGTGAAAAATTCCGTCATCCGTTGGATACTACTAAGTGGAAGGATAGGATAAGATAGCAAAGTTGCATTGTAGAAATATCGAGCTGTCTATCTAAGATCCTAATCAAAGAACAACATTCAGTTTGGGTCTAAAAGTTGTGAGGAGGTTACGCTACAAAGAAATCTCACTTCAAGAATTCAGTTTGAGATTCGAAATACCTAAAGCCTGGTAATCTGAAATGAATAAGGACCATCGGATTTGGAGGACATACGATGATCATTGGATCAGGGTTGTTGGTCAGCAGACCACATCAACAAGGACACATGAAAGAATACGTTAGAAAATACACATGGCATAATCAGATGATGACAAGAGTCAAGACGAAATTGGCTCATGCCATGTCTATAAGTGATGTAAGAAATTTACGTCAATTCAGGAGAATTGCTTTGGGAGTTTCACCACCAAGAAATGTCAAAAGTCCTGAAGTCCTGAAGGATGGAGGTCTGAAGTTTCTCTCAGTCGTCAATCTAAGATACATTGGGAGTTAGTAAAATTGTTAAATCAAGGAGATGAACATGTCACATCCGAATATCTATGTCGACAGTCCACTTTAGCAAGGACACATGGTGCAATCAGATAATGACAAGTGTCAAGTTGATTCGGCATTTCAGGTACGTGCAAATCATGAATCCGAGTGACACGTGGCAACTACTCGGCTCGTGAAGTCCCAAATGCCAAAGTCCTGAAGTGGACATGAGATGTCCGATCTGAAGATCACTTCGAGAGAATTATCGTCCGTCGATCCGCTACAGTGGAAGGATAGTGTAAGTGAAAGAGTTAACTGATAGCAAGCGATCTCCACCATTTATGACTTTCTCAGTAGGTGATCACTCTCAAGGAAAGAAGGGGTTGAGATTTGAAATATTCAAAGTTCGGAGACCCGAAGGATATCTCAACCGTTAATCTGAGAGGGACACATGTCAGTGGCCTGTCAATTCTGGAAGATTGACGTACAGAGGAAATAAGGGGTTGACACTCAAAATCTCTGAATTTCAGAGACCCGAAGGAGATCTTGATTGTCGATCTGATGTCGGGTGCACTCATAACCTTTGATCAAAACACAGTGGAAGGATAGTGTAAGTATAATAGACAGAGTCATGGAGTAAATGGTGGCCATCCATCTCAACGTTGATTAAGTCATGGTCATCAGAGTAAGCCTTATAAGAATAAAATCTGACGATTGATTCATTTTCATGAAATTAACGTAAGTCATCCAATCTGTTCGAGAAATTTGATTCGTAAGTTCTGAAAGGTTTCAAACTCAAATTTTCTAAAAGGAAAAGTGTCGAAGTTATGACAGTAGTCCATCTCATCAAAATATTGAATCTTGACCATTGATTGATAAGCACTCAAGTGCTCATCTCACCTAACGTGTGAATAACACTATTGGTCATATGGTAAAGAGATTTAAAAACTTAGAATGGAATGCATCGCTTAAATTGATAAGCCTATGGCTCTACGCCAAGGGTCATATGAACATGGTTTGAAGGAAGCATTGACTTTTGTAAGCCTAGAGACGAAGGAAATTGATCCATGTTTGTGATCGATTTATGAAAATGAAGGGGATGGCAAGTTTAAAGTTGAAGACCCGAAACAATGATCTCAGGTGGTCCCAAAAATTGTTGTAAATGAAAAAGTTAGTTATAACTTGTTGCACATGTCAGCTCAATAACTAAAAAATGTTTTGAGCATAAAAAAGTATAAATAAAACCATGATTGGTTCACTTGGAGGTGTTCTTGTGAAGTAGGTGTGCTTGTGAAAAGATAGGCTCGTTGAGAAAAAGATTCCTATGGAGAAAATGAAGGGGATACGGACCTGAGGTCCGTGTGGATAACATAGAGAAGAAGAATTGAAGAAGGTGTGAATATCAGAGGAAAGACAAACTCAATAAGGTACGAATTTTAGAGAGAAGATGAAGTGCAGTGATGAGTGTTGATTGTAAACCTCTGATCATGAAACATAATTGATTCATTAATGAATCACTGCTACTATAGTTGGTTAAACTCTAGTTGGATAGACTGTTCTCTATCGACAAGATGGGTATTGCATCAAGGTGGTTCTTTCTTGGGAGTTTTTGCTCTTCGAGGAATTGGTTCTCCTTACTTCAGTTGGTGCCGAAAAAATTTATTTGGTGCTGGGAAAATCCTTATTATTATATTCACATATATTCATATAAATTATATACAAACATTTGGTATCTTTTGTGTCCATTGTGATTATGATTTGATTTTTCTTAATCTATTCAAATATTTTTTAATCGCTAAATTATAAGAATAATAAAAGTTAGAAAAAGTCCACGCACTAATTCACCCCCCCTCTTAGTGTGGGCGGTGTGTTAAACACATATTTGATGCTTATGTCTCTTCATTATTGATCTTTTCCTTCGTTAATGGTGCACTTTAATTTATTCTCATTTAATGCAATTCCTTATGAGTCACTTGATGCAAAGATTTTGGATCACATAGTATGGTATACAAGAGAGAAGACCGGTGGGTTTCATATCGGTGCAACCACTATGAAGGCACTAAATGGAAAAGGTGGTGCGTATGGGTGTCGTACCAGCGCATCCATTGTGGATGGATTTGATGAAATATGTAGTGGGGGTAGGTGGCATATGGGTGCAACCACTATGGATTGATGGGATGACAAATATGGTGGGGGTGGGTGGAAATAAACCCCCACAGGTTGTACAAGCGATGTTAAATCCCTTGGGATGGAAAGAGGAATCCCAAGAGCCGAGTTAGGTGGCCAACAACTAAAATATCATAGTTTGGGGGAAATTATGGTGGTTGTGGTGAATGGAAGGGTTGTTGTATAGGTGGCATAGAAGAGGATGAAGAAACTTGCATACATATTTATAATATATTTATCAGTACAAAAATGTAAAATTCAACCAAAACAATATAGAAAATTTCACATTTAAACAAGATTCAACTCGACACATGATATATATATATATATATATATATATATATATATATATAGGGGGACTATAGATATGGTCAATATACTGACCTCCTCCATGAAACTCTCATGTCCACTAACCTCCATTGGCCCATAACAAATCTACCCGTAAATCAATCATCTATGAGGGTCACATGAACACCTACTTTTTCTATGTTATCTATCCTGGTTTCACTCTACTGTAGGGATTGAATATCCCGCCCCTCTACTAATGTCACCTATAGGTACCTTCTTCCAATATAGTGCCACAAAACTTCCATGCTACAATAGGATTTGAGTCAAGGATGATATCAATAATTGTGTCTATGTGATGCCTTACACTATAGGAGGATGTTGAATAGGGGGGTTATACCTTCTGCTAAGAGGTCGAGTACCTAGCATTGGGTCATGCTTGACATTTTATCTATCCTAAGTAGACCCATGAAACACCCCCTGAAATTCACCAATATCAAATTAGTTGAGATGGTGACCCAACATAAACTCCCCTATAATTTGATAAGTAATTATAAATTCACATCTAAATTATTATAGGAATGTTTTTAAAAAACCATAAACCACCTATCCATCCAGTCATCCCTAAAATGTTGGTGGGTGCACCAATATAGACAATTGCATCTCTTTGTGACTGATGGCTATAGTTCAGTTCTAGAATCAATGAATAGTGGCATCGATTCTTGTTTTTAAATGTTCAAGTATCTCACTTGGTTTCATATGTACTACTCTTGTAATACTCAAACATCTCATCCCTGTAATAAAAAATATTGGTTAATTTCCCTTAGGAACTTGCAATTGATGATATGATGGTGTACAAGGAATTATCTAATGACAATTAGGTGGGATCTATAGTAATCCATAAGTTTTCAACAATTGATCGAAGACACATCAACTCTTCATTAATTTCCATGCTTACATATGTTGGTTGTGGTTTGGGATGTTTTGTGCCTTCCTGTGGTTGTGTCGATTTTGTTTTTCTCCAGGTTCCATGTTAATTACTGTGCTACAATTTAATAATGGAATTTATATAAAATAGGTTCATTTATTAAATTAACTTACAAAATTATAATAAACATGAAATTAAATAGTTTAGGAAATTAAAAAAACATGAAACTACATGTGAATAAATACCTGGAATCCCTCAGAGACGGTATCGGGATCATGTGGAATCTTCATGATCAAATCCTAGGGATTAAATTCACTTAATGACCTATCAAATGTGCCAAGTGGTAAGTGAGATGGATAAAAAAGGGTTCACGTGCCCAACAGGAACAGGTATACATTCCTAGAGTGCATGCACATTCTTAAGAATGGATGCACATTCTTAAGAATATATGCACATTCTCAAGAATTTGTTCACATTACATGTGGAATATTGTTGGAAACTCAAGGTTTGTTGATCATATCACATCAATAACACATCCATGTTTTTCGCATTCGTACTCACCCCATTGCCAAGTTTTTTCCATCAACTTCATTCACCCACCTTTAACAATTTCAAAACAAGATATTTATCAACTATAATAAAAAATGTGAAGAGGCCCAACCATCCTTAAGAATTTTAAGTCTCTAATTATCCTAAAATCATAATGTTAAATTATCATTTGATTTTGAATACCCTTTAATAATCCAAAAGTAATAAATAAGAATATCAATCATTATAAACATTCTCCTAAGCAAAAAAAATATAAGAGAATCATCATCCTCATCTAAGTAACATGTGATGTGAATATAATTTTGTTATTGTTCACGAAATGGAATAAAGTTAATTGAACATATTCAACCGCTCCAGTGTGACGCAACCTGCCCTCGGCAACAAGCCGCTCTCACCAGGACGTTCTCTAACTCTTGCCCGAAGAGCTGAACGCTCCTCTAATTCCTTATCGGGAATTACTCAACCACAGTTATTTCATGTCATCCATCTCCCCTTCTCTTATCGGGAGATCGGGTTTCGCTGTATCGCGAAACTCACGGCCACGGGTCTCTTGCAAATCAAAACACCGAACCCCGAACCCCGATGGGTCAACGGGTCAACCCTTCTGCCTTTTCGGGGATTTCCCTATCGGGAAATCGGTAAATTTGCTGTCGCGATTCACATATACGATAAATTCCCGAACTTCGAGACCCCGATGCCACCTGTCAACATCCCACACTATCACCGTGGGACCCATCACACTTAGGAATTTTTCTAATCCTCCGTGATCTTTTCGACTTTGAAAACGCCGAAATACCGAATCCCGACTCCCCGGGATCTCGTGCCACCTGTCCTTGTCAAAATCGGCGGCCCCGGTTAATTTGGGAAATCGCTACTCGCAATTTCGACGTGCATTCAACTCTTGTCTCGCCAAACGCTGAATTTCGAATCCCGATGGCTTCGACCCTTCCTGTGCCTACGGGTTAGCTCCCACGCAGCTTTTCCACGATCGGACGATTGACGGGGTTTCGCGATTCTTCTCCGCGAACCTTGACCGTCGGCTCTCCTCTTTGGAGATTTCTTCCACTCGAACCTTCCCCCGGGTCTGTTCTCGCAGTGTTACCAGGAAACTATCCCTCCTGAGCTTAACTCCTCCGACTCCTTCAGAGATTTTATGTGCACTTCTCCCGCTCGACCTCAACAACTCTCGAAGTGTTGAGTTCTTGCAGACTCTGTGCGCTCTCTGCAACAGTAGTCCCACACCTTCCTTTCCTCAGGCTGACTGCTGATATTTCAACCTTGGCCTGCACTTCTCCTGCACGATACGAGTAACCCAATTCGGCTTCTGGATGAACGAGGATGAAGGCATAACTGCTGAGCCCCCTCAACGCACTCTATGCGGAGGAATTCAACTGCACTCAATGCAGGAATCTCTTGTCTCAAACAGAGAAACAGTTGAAACTCATTCTCTCCCCTTTCAGACTTCAGTAAATCTCTGAAAACACATGCACAATATATTCAAAAGAAAATGCATACAAAGGGAACAAACATTCATAAGCACATAAGCACATACACAGAGAAAACAACACCAGTCATGAACTTGAATCAAAGCTCTTTCTATTTATCCAATCTGTACATGAGGGCTCTCCACAAATTCTTTGTTCTGTTCTTCTTCTTACTCTTGAATGAATGATCCAGGATCTTTCAATAATACAAAGGAGGGTGCCTATATTCCGTTTTCCCTCTCGAATTCTCTATCTATCAAATCTACAATAAATTTCTATCTAACAGCATTAAGACTATTAAATGCCTTCCTATATACAATACAATACAAGTGCGCTTCTTATGAATGCCTTCATTTAAATGGCGGCGCAACAACTTTCCAAAGTATTTCAAAAATAAATGTGTTGGCGTTGTCCAGCTGGTCTCCGCTCCATGCTGGCTCGCTTGATGAGTTGTAGATGCTCCTGCATCATACTCCTCGGCTCAAAAGATTTCACGGGCTCCTGTCCATGACCTGCTGCACGGTGTGCCCATGTTGTTGTATAATTGCCTCGGTTCCCCAGCTGGCATCCTCCACTTGGTGATTCTTCCACTTCACCAGGTATTCAAAATATTGCTTTCTCCTGGTCTTCCTGCCTACTTTTTTATCCAGTATGCACTCCATCTGAGGCTTCTGTGCAACTGCTAACTGTTTCTGCCACTGGACCACTGGTTCCTCAACTCCAGCCTTTGCTTCTCCAACCATGTATGGGTATAAATCCGAAATGTTAAAAATCAGAGATATCCTGATTCCATCTGGCAACTCAAGCTCATAAGAATTTTCCCCGAACTTCTTCAGGATTCTGCACGGCCCAATTTTCTTCATCTTGAGCTTGTTATATGTTCCCCTTGGGAACCTTTCCTTCCTCAAGTGCGCCAGAACCATGTCCCCAACTTCAAACTAAAGTTGTCTCTTCCGCTGATCAGCTCTGCGCTTATACTCTTGATTGGTGTTTTGCAGTCGCTGCCTCACCTCTGCGTGAAGTTCCTGCATTGCCTCAACAAACTCTTCTGCGTTCGCGCTGCTAGTTTCAGCTTGTCCTGACGTCCTGAGCTTAGAAACTCCTCTCGGTTGTGTCCCATACAAAATCTGGAATGGACTCCTTCCTGTACTCCGATTCACTGAATCGTTGTACGCGAACTCTGCATGTGGCAATATTTGGCCCCAACTGTTGTGGTGCTCTGTCACTAGGCTTCTCAATAAATCCCCTAGGCTCTTGTTGACCACCTCGGTCTGCCCATCTGTCTGGGGGTGATAAGATGAACTAAATTCCAGATTAGTTCCCATCTTCTTCCATAGTGTCCTCCAAAAATGACCTATGAACTTTGTATCCCGATCTGAGACTATGCTCCTTGGCAATCCATGCAATCTAACAATCTCTTTGAAAAACAAGTGTGTGATGTGTGTCGCATCGCTGGTATTATGACACGGAATGAAATGTGCCATCTTCGAGAACCTGTCCACCACCACAAAGATGGAATCTGTTAACTCCCAAAGTAAAACCGTCCTTTCGGTTGAACTTTGTAGAGGATATCCTAAGCTATTGGTTGCATGCTCAGCTAGTTATCTGTTTTCATAGTTCAATAAAAATTTTGATACTTGGTTTTATCCAAAAGGTGGAAAAAAGCGACTTTCGGTGGTTTGGGCAAGCCCTCGGCGTGCTCATTAACCACCAAAAGCGTTTGGTTTCGTCAGCAAAACGGTCGATTTAAAATGCAAAGCAACCACCGAAAGGGTTTGGTTGAGCAAAAAGAAAGCTCGTGCTTTCGCACGAGCCATGTGTCAAAACGTTGCAATGATGGAAGTTTCAAACCGCCGATAAGCCCGCGTTGAAGGACATGATGATCGTTCATGGTTTCGACCGAAAGGTTACAGATTTCGGCGCATCTTAGCACGTCATCTCCAAATCTATGCTAATCAATGACAGTCAGTCAAGGTCGCACGGAGTTTCATTCCCTCTCAGCAACAGATAGGTTCATGATTGATTGACAGGTTATGTGTTCAGTTTAAAACTCAAGTGTTATGTGGCGACCGAAGATCGCTCAGGATATCTATCAACACGCGATTTGCTCAGCAATCGTGATTTTCAAATCTTCGTTCCTCCTTTCGAGCGACTGGCAGGTGGTTTCCGAATTCAACAGGAAGATTGAGTCGAGTAAAGGCGGATTGGGTTATCGGGTAAGCCTGCAATCTTTTCTCTGCCAAATTTTCATCAATTCATATGCCCCGAAAGGTCCAAATTTCGACTTTCCCTGTCTGACTGTCATATAGCCATGGGTCGGTATTTCAAAATTTTAAGTCTGTAAACCCTGTTCTGTAAAAACTCCATAGATGTATTTCCACCCGAAAAGCTAAAGATTCGGTGCCYCTGTCAGTCTDCCMTTCGAATKCCTATCGAATCTCCAATGCATTTGTAAAAACCCTATACCCTGTCCTATCATTCAACAGTCTGTTTATAGGTAAAACTGAACATAGCCTTAGCTTCTGGAACCCCTGTTCGGATACCTGGTCAGTCATAGTTCTAGACACAGTCCATTCTCAGTCAGGTCAAGGTCTGGTCTTGCATTAAGATCAGAGGCAGATGGGTTCTGGTACTTCGAAGAACACCCCGAAGTGGCAGAATGCTTCAAACAAGTTGGCATCTTCTCATACTGTGAGAAGTTAACCACCTTTCATCAATAGGTCGCTGAGACATTTGCACTTTCATATGATGGCAGAGTTGCCAAAGTAGGTAAATAAGAATTCATTATAGATGAGGCCTCCATCGCTGAGTATACAGGGTTGTCAAGGACAGGTAGCTGCTGGTTTAAGACTTCCCTGCATTCAAACGTTGAGTTCAGGTCCTACCTATTGCCAGTTCACAAAACTCTAACATGGAAA
>ML777877.1:292343-327329 GCA_009831015.1 Picea engelmannii
TACCTCCCTGGTTATATTGCATCTGATCAACAGTTTCTAAAAGCACTGGTTCATTAAATTATTCTGATAAGTAAATCTCTTCATTGTGCTTTATTGGTATCCCATTGATCCACCTACCGAAAAATATTAAATTCTTAAGTTACTAGGCATACTTAGTTTACAACCCTAAGTAGTTCCCTGGAGTGATAACAGAATCAACTCTTCGCTGAGTCCTCAACAATCCCAGAAAAAAATCCATACTGATTTCTTCCCATGGCCTCTCAGGTATGGGCAATGGTTGATAGAACCATGTGTTCTGCTTTCGACCCTTTGCATGTTGACATATCCAACACCTGTCAACAAATCTCTTGACATCTTCTCACATGCCTGGCCAATAATACGATTCGCTCAGCTTAGCGAATGTTTTGTCATGTCCAAAATGACCTGCTAATCCACCATTGTGCTTTTCCTTCACTAAATTCTCCCTCATGGAGCAATCTGGAATGCACAATTGATTGCCCCTGAACAAAAATCCTTCCTGGATCGTATATTCTAGCCACGGACTCCGATCCCTGAGAACTGGATTCTCAGTTGCCTCGTATGCTTCTGAAAAATCTGTATCACCTGCATACATATCTTTTAAATTTTCAAAACCCAAAGTCTTGACTCTTAACTCCTGCAGCAACAAACATTTCCTGCTCAAAGCGTCAGCCACTTTGTTAGCAGTTCCCGAAATGTGCTTGATCACAAATGTAAAATTTTGCATGTACTCTACCCATTTCGCATGCTTCTGATTCAACTTCTCTTGTTGACTTACAAATTGCAATGCATGATTATCGTTGTACAAAATGAATTCCTTGGGTATCAAGTAATGCCTCCACTTCTTCAATGCCTGTATGATGGCATAGAACTCTTTGTCATATGTGGAGTACTTCAACTTTGCATCATCCAGCTTCTCGCTGTAATATGCAACAGGTCGGTCATCCTGACTCAAGACTCCTCCAACAGCATATCCACTGGCGTCACACTTCACCTGAAATGTCTTCCGAAAATCAGGTAACACCAGAATTGGTTGCTCTGTTATCTTTCGTTTCAACAGATTGAAGCTCCTCTCAGCCTCGACTGTCCAATGAAAAACTTTATGCTGCTTCTTCACCGTGTCCATCATTGCAGCGCTAATTCCACTGAAATTCTAAATGAATTTTCTGTAGAAACTAGCCAGACCATGAAAACTCCTCACCTCAAAAACATTTCTGGGTGATGGCCAATTCCCGATCACCTCCACCTTCTCAGGATCCATCTTCAATTCATTCGCCGAGATTACAAAACCCAAATAAATGACTTCTGTCTGCATGAACGAGCACTTCTTCAAATTTATCAGCAGCTTCTCCTGCTATAGCCTTCTCATCACAATGGCTAAATGCCTCAAGTGTTCAGCCCTGGTCTTGCTGAAAATTAGTATGTCGTCCAGATATACGACCACAAATTTGCCAATGAATTCCCGTAGGACTTCATTCATCAGCCTCATAAATGTGCTCGGCGCGTTTTTTAAACCAAACGACATGACCAACCATTCATACAAACCCTCGTTTGTCTTGAATGCTGTTTTCCATTCATCCCCTTCTCTCATCCGGATCTGATGATATCTGCTCTTGAGATCAATTTTCGAAAAATAATTTGCCCCACTTAGGAAATCCATCAGGTCATCCATTCTCGGTAGTGGAAATCTGTATCTGATGGTGATCTTTTTTATCATCCTGGAGTCTGTACACATTCTCCAGCCTCCGTCTTTCTTCGGACTTAGTACTGTCAGAACAACACATGGACTGAGACTCTCTCTGACCAGTCCTTTATCCTGCAGATCCTGTACCTGCCTTCTAAATTCCTCATTCTCGTAAGGTGTCAACCTGTACGCTGCTTTGTTTGGTACACTTGCTCCGAGTATGAGGTCAATATGGTGACTCACACTCCTCATCGATGGCAACGAACGAGGTAGTTCATCCACGATGATATCAGCGAACTCTCCGAAACAGTTCCTGAATCTCGTCTGGTAAGTCATCCACTCTTGTGCTTGTCAAGACAACTCTTGGTTTCTTGACAACAAAGAATTGTGGATCTTCGTCCTTCTCCATCTCTATGAGAAGTTCCTTTCCACTCATGAGAAGTATCGTGCTGGTTACTTCTGGCTTCACTTCTTTATCTTTTATCGGAAGCAATTTCTGGAGTCTCCCATCCTTCTCCAGAGTGTAGGTGTTCATCCTCCCATCATGAGCCACATTTCTATCATATTGCCATGGTCTACCCAGCAGTATGTGGCATACGTCCATGGGAATGACATCACATAAAATATCATCATGATAATTCCCAATTTTAAATTTAACTAAGCATTGTTTAGTGACACTTACCCGGTGTCCTTTTTGTAACCATGAGACCTTATACAGGCTCGGGTGCTTAGTTGTTTCCAGCTCTAGCTTTTCCACCATCTCGGATGAAACAAGATTATCAGTGCTCCCACTGTCAACTATGACCTTACATTTTTTGTCCTTGGCTTTACAAGATGTTCTGAACAGTATGCTCCTTTGCACTGAGCTGTTCACCTCTTTCTCAGGTGTCAAAAGAATCTTATGCATTCCAAGCGACCTTCCGCTGTCTGCATCTTCTACCTCAGCATCCTGTCTCTGTGCCTCAGTGATGTGAGTTTCATTTCTATCCTTCTTCCTGTCTGGACAATCCATGGCTTTATGTCCGTCTTTCCCACATGTAAAACATGTGATGATTCCTCCACATCCTCTTCCTCTACCTCAGGTACGAGGAATAGTGTTGGAGTCAGCATATCTGCCACCCTTCTCTGTATGCTGCCTCTTTGGATCAGCATATTGCTTCCTTGGTTGTGAGGCTCCACCTCTCTCAACCCTACCCTGAGGTCTCTGCGATTCCTCTTTGGTCTTCTGAGTTTTATCTTGGGCAACTGCCTTGCCTCTGGGCTGACTCTTGCCTCGCCCTCGTTGTCCCTACTTGCGGCTCAGCTTCTCTTCAGCTTTCAGAGCCATATGGTACGCATCCTCAACTGTTCGGATGGTAACCATGCTCAACTCATCCTAAATGTCATACCTTAAACCATTCAGGTACCTTTCCACCTTTTCGTCATCACTCTCCCGATGACCAGCTCTGATGTTGAGTCTGTAAAACTCCTCGATGTATTCTTTCACCGTCATCATCTTCTGTCTCAGGTTCTACATTCGCCTGAACAAAGTGATATGATAATCTCTCAGGATGAACTTTGCTTTCATCTTGGCGATCATCTGATCCCATCTTTTGATCTTCTGTTTTCCTTTGTAGCGTCTATCCGCCTGCATCCCATCCCACCATAAGGCTGTGTGTCCTTTCAACTTTGTTACCGCATGCCTTATCTTCTTGTCCTCTTCGATGTCTTCATAATCGAAGTAGGTGTTGAGTGCTCGGATCCAATCCAACAACTCTTCTGCATTCAGACTCCCCTCATAAACGGGAATGTCCATCTTTGTCTTTGAGCTCATCCTGGCGATGGCTCTAATCAACCTCTCAGTCGAGGCATCTTTGGCTGTGACCTCTTCTGCATTGTTTCCAGCTTCCTCTTCGACCTCGGAGTCACTGACCTCTCCAGCGTCGACTTCGCGCCTCTGTGTGGTCTCCATCTCTTCGAGTCTCACCCTGAGATCTTGTATCTGTCGTTCCATCTCTGGATTCCCGGTCGGCCTACCCCTTCTTCGGGCATCCCTGTCTTCTCGATCAGGTGACTGCCTTTCTCTTCTGGGTGGCATAGTGTACTTCTGTCTCTGCTACAGAAATAAAAGATACTCCTCTCCGGCTCTGATACCACTCTGATGCAAGTTGTGTGTATCAGAGTGCTTTCCTTTCCTCCATCACTTCTCTTTCTTGAGATATACAGACAAGATTTCAAGGCTCTGATACCACTCTCTGACGCAACCTGCCCTCGGCAACAAGCCGCTCTCACCAGGACCTTCTCTAACTCTGGCCTGAAGAGCTGAACGCTCCTCTAATTCCTTATCGGGAATTACTCACCCACAGTTATCTCCTGTCATCCATCTCCCCTTCGCTTATCGGGAGATCGGGTTTCGTTGTATCGTGAAACTCACGGCCACGGGTCTCTTGCAAATCAAAACACCGAACCCCGAACCCCGATGGGTCAACGGGTCAACCCTTCTGCCTTTTCGGGGATTTCCCTATCAGGAAATCGGTAAATCTGCTGTCGCGATTCACATATACGATAAATTCCCGAACTCTGAGACCCCGATGCCACCTGTCAACATCCCACACTATCACCGTGGGACCCGTCGCACTTCGTAATTTTGCTAATCCTCCATGATCTTTTCAACTTTGAAAACGTCGAAATACCGAATCCCGATTCCCCGGGATCTCGTGCCACCTGTCCTTGTCAAAATCGGTGGCCCCGGTTAATTCGGGAAATCACTACTCGCGATTTCGACATGCATGCAACTCTTGTCTCGCCAAACGCCGAATGCCAAATCCCGATGTCTTCGACCCTTCCTGTGCCTATGGGTTAGCTCCCGCGCAGTTTTTCCACGATCGGACGATCGACGGGGTTTCACGATTCTTCTCCATGAACCTTGACCATCGGCTCTCCTCTTTGGAGATTTCTTCCACTCGAACCTTCCCCCGGGTCTGTTCTCGCAGTGTTACCAGGAAACTATCCCTCCTGAGCTTAACTCCTCCGACTCCTTAAGAGATTTTATGTTCACTTCTCCCACTTGACCTCAACAACTCTCGAAGTGTTGAGTTCTTGCAGACTCTGTGCGCTCTCTGCAACAGTAGTCCCACACCTTCCTTTCCTCAGACTGACTGCTGAGATTTCAACCTCGGCCTGCACTTCTCCTACACGACACGAGTAACCCAATTCGGCTTTTGGGTGAACGAGGATGAAGGCTTAACTGTTGAGCCCCCTCAACGCACTCTATGCGGAGGAATTCAACTGCACTCTATGCAGAAATCTCTTGGCTCAAACAGAGAAATAGTTGAAACTCATTCTCTCCCCTTTCAGACTTCAGTAAATCTATGAAAACACATGCACAGTATATTCAAAAGCAAATGCATACAAAGGGAACAAACATTCATAAGCACATAAGCACATACACAGAGAAAACAACACCAGTCATGAACTTGAATCAAAGCTCTTTCTATTTATCCAATCTGTACATGAGGGCTCTCCACAAATTATCTGTTCTGTTCTTCTTCTTACTCTTGAATGAATGATCCAGGATCTTTCAATAATACAAAGGAGGGTGCCTATATTCCGTTTGCCCTCTCGAATTCTCTATCTATCAAATCTACAATAAATTTCTATCTAACATCATTAAGACTATTAAATGCCTTCCTATCTACAATACAATACAAGTGCGCTTCTTATGAATGCCTTCATTTAAATGGCGGCGCAACAACTTTCCAAAGTATTTCAAAAATAAATGTGCTGGCACTGTCCAGCTGGTCTCTGCTCCATGCTGGCCCACTTGATGAGTTGTATATGCTCCTGCATCAAAGTGACAGGTTTGAGACAGCCTTCCACAAATCAAGAAACACAACGTCTCCAACAAGGCAAGCAACTCACAAAGATTTAGATCTAGCAAATGCTTACCCTCTCCTCCGGGAACTCAACGTAATGGATACCATTGCTTCGTAATTATGGAGGGTTGATAAAGGTTTATATCGATGTCCACCCACCTATTCCAACCGGCACAAAACATTCTTCTGGAAACTTACTATTTTTAGTAGGCTTTCAGTTCCTAAACTTTTGGGGCCATTTTGAGGGCCTAAATGAAGTTTTTTCGATATAGGTAGCCTCAATGATAGTCAAAGTCTCTCATTAAGCCCCCTAAATTAATCTCCTCATAGATATGTTTCCAATGATCTATCGTGCACCCCAAACGGATATTGTATGCCAAAGTTACACCCTTGGGAAGTTGATACACCAAACTACACAAAATGGGGTCGACAAAAATTTTGGATTTTTATCTTCCGGGGTTCTGGTTTTGGATTCTCTTTATGTTAAAAAGGCCTTTGGAGCCTCATTGTAATAATAATATTCTTGTGAATTCCAGTATCCATCACATCTCTTCTTAGAGATAAGCTTCCAACATTGTAGTGAGTCTTTCACTCGGTATTTCTATTGTTTTTTACATTTCTCTCTTTAATAGAAATTGTGTATTACTGTATATTTGTGCCTCTTGTTATATATCTGATATATATTTGTTATTTTATTGGTTGTCTTGCAATATCTCTGTATATTTCTGTGTTATATCTCCTCTCTCATTTTGTGCCGAAAATAATCCGGATCAATGTTCTGTTAAGAAATTTTAATTTCAATTTTGTTTTACATGAATGTTGTAACCAAATTTATTTTTTTTCAAAATTTATCATTTCTACATATATTTCATGTGATTGAACATTGAAGTATATGAATTTTTAAATTTATTTATTTATTGATAATTTTTTCAAAATTTAGCATTACAACATATATTTCTTGTGAGTGGAGGTCGCAAAGTATATGAAGTTTAATTTTAAATTTATTTCAATGTTTTAACAACATTTAATTTTCTAATTTTTTAACTAGTTCTTAGAGGAAATTATTGTGTCAAATTAATATATAATATGAATTAGAATGTAAGTAGGATTGGTTAGTTTAGAGCGGAATTGGAGGTGAAGGGCAATGGAAAATGTTATTTCATTTGCAATGATTGCAGGGTCTTGAAAACAAGAAGAATTTTAATAACAACAGTTGAAAAACATTGTAGGGAGAAGGGGCGCACTGAAGGAGGTTATGAATATCATCCCTTGTTAAGACATTATCCAATATATGATGTATTATTTGTAACAGTGATCATGTCATGTTTTTGTCTAATGTTTTAACATTTTAATATATGTTCTATACACTGTAATTTTAACACATTGTTTGTAAATATAAAGACAATGTCCCCAAAATTTCGGTCGCCAGAGAGTTATTTTCCAACTACTAGTAGAAATACTAATTTACAAGGTGAGGAACATGGAGATCATAATATTGAAGATCGATTTCTTAGTGATGATATGGATGAAGATAATGTTATTGATACAAATCAGGAAGATGAGATACACAGACTGATCCAAGACATATTTTTTCCAATGGATGAGGACAACCAGGATGATATTCATGATGTTAATCCTCTACTAGAGAAGCCACAAAAACCTCTTTATGAAGGCTCAACAAAAAATCTTCTATCTGCTATATTTTTGTTGGTGAACTTGAAGGTTTTGAATGGTTTATCAAACACCTATCTCACACATACCCTAAGGTATGTGGTGTATTATTTATGTCATGCTCACATGTACATAAAGGTTGACTATTTTTCTATATTGTTATTCCTAATTAATTCGTAAAGTAGGGATGTGATATTTATTATTAATATTGTTTGCATTGACTTATATTTTTTAATGGTTCATATTGTTAGGTGAATTTATATTACCACCGTCAAATATTTTACCATGCACATATAGAGAAATATATTTGATTATGAAAGAAATTGGAATGGAGTATCAAGCTATTCATGCATGTCGTAATGATCATATCATATACTATGGAAAATATGCATCACAAAATGAATGTCCACAATGTCAAATAAGTGCATATCGAATCAATCAAGAAACAAAAAGGTGCCTTGCAAAGTTCTTTGTTATATTCCCATAATTCCATGTTTCCAACAGTTTTTCAGGTGCCAAAGTATAACACAGTTTATGGATTTCCATGAAAAGAACAAAAGTGAATACAATGTTCTTTGAATGCCTGCAAATGGTTCTGCATTGAAGAACATAAAAAAAAAATAGCCAATTTTTAAATAAGAACCTCGTGATGTTACATTTTCGATGGAAACTAATGGTCTCAATCCATTTGGAGAGCTTCGTTCTACTTATTCAGTGTGGCCCATTTCTGTTATAAACAATTACCTTCCTCCTTGGATTTCGATAAAGAGAGAACACACAATGTTGGCAATGATTGTTCCATGTATTTAATTAGCTTCTATTTATTTACTTGAAAGTATGACATAATATTTCATTTCTTTGTTTTGTTCATTATAATTATATATTATATATATAAGGACGTATAACTAAATATAATTAATGTATGTTGAATCAATTAGGTAAGTACCAAGTTAAATATATGAATGTATATATTTATCATCTTATCGATGAGTTGTTGAATTTATGGGATGGAATCACGATGTATGACATCTCTAGACCAATAGGGAGAAAATGATTTCAATTCCATGGAATACTTGCATGGACAATTCATGATGCTCCCGGGTTAACACATTTTTGTGGTATGTAACTTTCCGTTGTGCTTGAATATTATATAATTTTTTGAAAATATTATCCATTTTTTTAAATTGTAATCCTAATTTTCTACATTAATTCAGATATCTTTCACGTCTTCAAACAAGGGGTAAATTTGCCTGTCGAGTTTATGGTCCTAGGATAAAATCTCATCGTTCAAGAAGTTTAATAAAGGAGGTGTTTGATGAGTATATGCACTTTCTGCCTAAGAACCATAGTGATCAAACTACCGAGAAATCAAAATTCAACAGTAAAAAAGAGAATGGAAAACACCATGAAGAATGACACCTCACCTATGGAAGTTGGAATATAATAGAAATCATCAAGGTATGCAAATTATTTATGTATCATAATATTATAAATATTATGATTTTTTTTCATTGAATTTTGTTCAGTGTTGTGCCTAGCTATATTGATTAATTAGTCTTAATGTGATTTCATTTATGTTTCATGAATGTCGTTAAGGCATGAATGGGATTCCACAAGGAATGAAAATTTACCCCATACAATTATGTAGGTTTCCCTACTACGAGGACCTAGAAATAGTTCATATATTTCATACAATGCATATCTAGAAGAATATAGCATAATTGTTATGGAAAATCTTAGAATGAAGGAATGACAAAAAAGGAAATGGAAATATTTGTAGTGACATCGAGGAAGCTAATCACGCATTGAAACATGTGATTGTTAATTCTAATGCTGATGGTTGAGAAAAAAATATTAGTCTTCCATAGTTATTGACAAAGAAATAGAGAAATGTTGTAAAAGAAGTCATTCAGAAAATTATGTTTCTGACGGGGTTTTCGTCAAACATACAAAATATTTTAACGAAAAAAGGTGATTTTGCTGGGGTTAAAACATATGACAAGCATACGTTCATTAAAGTAATTATTAGGTATATTAACATATTGGTATACATCTTTTTAGTAATTGTTTTCTCTAATTTGGAAGTAAATGTTAATGATTTTATTTTTGTCACAATATGTTCTACCTCTATCTCTCCCAGACAACTTTGACAACAACATAAAAAAAGGTTATATATGATCTTGGCAAACACACGAGGTAAGTAATGAATTTTTATATGGAAAATGTTTCTTCAGTGATTTGTAGAAGAACTTAATGACATATTGTGTCTTATCTGCAATTTTATATATGCCTTGATATTGTTCAAACCTGTTATTTTATTGCACCATTTGTAGTTGTATTTCATCTAAAAAAATCCATAAAGAAGATATAAGGCATTGGAAGAGATAAATTCCCTGACTAATGTGTGAAATTTAGAGGTATCTACCTCCAACATTTTGCAATGCACAAGAACACTACCTCATACACTAGGTTGAGGATATTGAATTGTGTGGACCAGTACACATAAGGTCAATGTGGATGGTGAAGAGGCAGTTGAAGTCAGCAGAAGCTTTTGTTAGACAAAGAGCACATCCCGAGGGTTCTATGGTGGAGGGATATATGGTATATCAATGCATGATGTCTGTTAGTCAATATATTCCTAAATTAGTACAAAATATGAATGTGCCTCGCATTTGGCATTTCGACTCCATCAACAAATTTGAAGGGGGGTTCCTATTGGGGAAAGGTAGAATGAGGACCGTATAAGGTAATTAGATGTTGAATATTTAATATGTTATACATTTAATTTTTCAATTTTATATTATCATACTCATTCATTTATTTTGGTTCCATCAACTATATTAAACTTCTCCAATTATAGCTAATTCTTGATATTCAATTGTTATTTTTTCATATAGTTGGACGAGAGTGGGATGCTCTACATTTATACATTGCAAACAATCTTTATTGGATGGAGTATTGGATAGAACGATATGAAGAATACTATGGTAGGTTATCATGGGAAGGGGTCATTAAGATGATTAAAATAGTGCATTGTTATCGACATGAATTTCTTGATCTCACACAAAGGTAAATTGATTTAGCATTTGGTTTAAAACATAAAGAGGCAAGTATATTCAACCACATTTTTATAGTTATTTCCGATTATATCAATGTAGTTGATTTGTTTATTTTTTGAAATATATATTTATTAATTCCATATTATATGATTTTTACTAATGGATAATGCATTTTTTACTTGTTGTCGATCTTGCAGTTGAAACACCACAAGGCTATGCAGTGTAATGGTTGTAAATTTTGTATCAAAAAGTTGGATGATAAGATGAAATCTTTATATTGTGGGATAACTACAATGTTTAAGGTAACTAATGTAGAGGATATGTATGAATGAATGTTATCTTGAAAGAACTTTTATTGAGCATGCTAATGGATTTACCATGGTTAATACAAGGGCATTTGAACTGGGTACAGAGCCTTATCTTCTTCCAAATCAATGTGAGCATGTCTTTTACTAAGATGTATATGGTAAAGCAGGTTGGTCATACGTTGTTAGATATGATCCAAGAGGAATACCAATTAATTATAATCATGTAGAAGAAGAAGATAATCTTGAAGAAGATGATGATGATGCAGATCAGGAGCAGGTGGTTGTAGATGTGTCAGATGAAGAAGCCGAAGAAGTTGATCATCTAAATGTAGCAGACAATGTTCTCATTGATGATATCAATGATGATAGTGAAAATGACATTGATGATGACATTGATACGAATGATCCTTTAAACATTATCGATTCTGAGCTAGATCATGATGCAGATGTTGATTTGGATGAAGAAGAAGATGAATGATCTTTAAAAGTTGAAATGTACGCAATAAGTGATTGTATGTTTTCTATGATTTATTCTATTAATTATATATTTAGTATTTATAAGATTTATTGTTTTTTAAGTGTTTACTTATACAGGTTAATTAGGTTTTTTAAGTTTTATGCCATTTTTGTATGTAGTGTGTGTTGGTTGTGGACCCTGGTTATCTTCCTAATCCACAGGCATTTGTTTTTAGTCATGTTTATACCCCATGAAGTCTTTACACCCTGAAATAATATACACTCCTCCACGTAGGGGAGTGTAAGGGGGGATTTCCCCTCCTGTGGGGTCCGAGGGGGCCATACCCCCGGCTGGGGGGTCTAGGGGAAAGAGGGCCCTCAACGGAGGTTCGACGGACAACGTTCCCTAATGGGGGTTAAAGGGAGAAGCCCAAGAAGGAAAAGTCTCCTTGTAAATGTATATTGTAATTTCATAGTAAATATGGACTTTTCATTATAAGGTGACATATCTGACAGCAGAAGTTATTTTAGGGTATTTTTCCTTAGAACAAAACCTTCTTTTATGAGGGAAAATTATTGTGGCTATGTATAATTTTAAATATTGTATTGTGAGTGAGGATAATATGAGAGAAAGAATAGGAACTTATAGCGAGTGTGTTGTAGGTTGTATCCCTTCATTGCTTGGATAATAAAAGGGAAGGACCTGGAAATTTCTCTGGTGGACATAGACCCCACTAAGTGAACCATGTATATCTGTGTCTCTATTGTATTTTGCAACTTCGATGTTTTATTTTTTCATTTGTTTTTTTCTTATTGTTCTGCAATCTTGTTTTACTAACAAATAGTATCAAAACGAAAGGCAACTCAAAGGATAAGAGGGTTCCTGGTTTGAGTGGGAGCAATGGAGGAAGATGGAAAGTTTAGGGTCGATAAATTTAATAGCCAAAACTACCATTTATGGAAGATGCAGATGGAAGATTATTTATATCAGAAGGATCTATTCCTACGATTGGGTGGAATAGAAAAGAATCCGACAGCCATGAAGGTCAAGGAATGGGAGGTTCTTGACAGAAAGGCACTAGGAATGATACATATGAGCCCGAAAGCATCACTGGCTTTCAATATTTCGAAAGAAAAGACAAATAAGCAGTTGATGGATGCATTCGATATACTATATGAAAAATGATCAACATCCAATAAGGTATTTCTAATGAAGAGATTATTTAATCTAAAGATGTCAGATGGTGGGTCTTTTGTAGATAATTTAAATGAATTTAATACAATTAGTAATGGAATAAGTTCAGTAAAAGTGGACTTTGATAATGAGGTAAGGGTTCTTCTAATCTTGTTCTCATTGCCAGAAAGTTGAAATATCTTGGTCATGGATGTAAGTAACTCTATCTTTGGTTCAAACACTCTAAAATTTGATGATATTGTTGGTGTTATCAAATTAGGTATGGGAGAATTGAGATTTATGTAAAGGGGGGGAGAATAATTAGAGATTCTACCTTCACATGGTTTCCCCTATTCATTAGAGAATTAATTCTTCTCGAAACCAAGTGAAACTCATTCAAGTTTATTATATGCCAATTTGAGAAATTTTATGTGAAGGTGAGGTGATGAGAATGTTCAAAACAATGGAAATATGGTTCTTGAACAAACAACCTGCACAGATAGAAATAAGACCAAACCATGAAAGAAGTCATGAAAATTAATGGCCTTGTCATCAGATTTTACCTTCCAATTTGTGCTTGTATGGACTCAAATTTGAAATGTTAGGAAAACACACCTGCATTGATGGTACAGGAGGGTTTTCAGACTCAAAAATGAGTCAAACAAATAATTCAACAATCAAATATTATTTGGTTATTCTATCAAAATTAAAAAATAACGCGTGCCTGCTCATGTACTTGACCCCGCTTATAACATAAATGTGAATGGCAACAACGTTGACATTGTTTCAATTTGTGGTTGTATCGACTGAAATTTGACATGGTTATACTAGATGCATACAACGATGGTATGGTAGGGTTTTTAGACTCAAACATGACTCACACAAACAATTCGACAATCAAAGTTCGATATGAGCATCTGTAAATCCAAGTGGACCTTGAGGTGTTGGATTTGAGCATGTGTCACATCAATGAGAAATTCATTCACCATGGTGTATTCAATGTGATTGTTGGTGGTTGGTCCTATGCACACACCACTTGAGTGGAGTAGAATTTGGGAGGGTAAATAAATGCCCCAAGCTAATGAAGCTAGATTTTGAGTCCAACAACTAGTTCCATGAGAAAAAACTAATGTGGTATGTGGTGGGTCAATCAACTAGAAAACCAAGAAACAAATCATCAAGAATTTTGATAAAAAAAAACAAAGGAAGATATGAATTTCTAAACCAAAAAAGTAAATTTTTATATACATTATTGACTATACAGTGAGTGTGGTTTCATGGGTAAAAATTATTGAAATATAACCCATTTACAAGGCCTTTGAAGAGGTCCCCTTCTGGGAAATCCAACATGTAATCCCCTTTGGTTAAGTAGTGCTTGATAATAAAGGGGGTACATGGGTAAAAGGTTAGATTTGATAGAGGTTGTGCGTTAGTTTTTAAAATTGTTATTTATTTCTTATAGGTTATTTCATTTAAAATTAATAGGCTATAAGAGTCATATGGTTAGATCTCCTTTGAGATAATGGTTATATGGTTGGGGATAATAGGGGCTAAACCATTAGACATAGTTTTATTTTTTATACAAGTTGTGGGTTATAAGTCACAAGACTTAATAATTTTAAGGGTTGTATGTGTTAGAGGTTATAGGGGTTAATGGTTGTAAGTGTTCATGGTTAATTGCCATAGTGGTTCCTCATTATAGAGGTTATGGGTTATATAAGCAATGGGATACAATGAAATGGGTTATATAAGTGTGAGGATTTATAGATGTTATATGATTATATTTGATATAGGTTCTAAGGGTTAGTTTTTAAAAAGTTCATATCATGTGTTCTAGGTTAATTATGTCATTTACAATTCCTTAAAGGTTTAAGGTTATAGGAGGCATAGGGTTAGGGGTACTTATTGTGGATAATTGTTATTATAGGGTCAAAATTCATAGGGGTTATAACATTTAGGAGTTATAAGTGTTATTCAAAGTAAGATTTAGGAGATGTATGTGTTAGAGTTTAGGTGTTAGAATTACAAATTTTAGGTGTTATAATTATAAAGGTTAGAGGTTAGAATAATAATGTTTATTGGGGTTAGTTGTATATGATTATAAAGGTTAAGGGATATGTGTTATATCATTATTTTTTGTGTTAATGGTTAAATGGGTTATGAGTTACAAGGGATTTTGGTTAGGGGTCATAGGGGATAGCTAAGGGTCATAGGAATTAGGGTTGATACATTCTTAGGAGTTACGAGATAAGGTTTATGTGTCATTGGGATTACAAGTTTAGTTGGGTTATTGATGGAGGGTAATAGGGTAAAGTTTATGGGGTTATAAGGATTAAAAATATGTTATTATATGTTATAGTGTATTTTTTTAAGGATTGTAAGAACTACGAGTTAAGGGTTATAAGGACTAGGGTTGACAAGGATTAGGCATTATGAGTTATAGGGGCTATTATTTTGGGCTAATATCCATTGGATGTGGTTTCTATAGATAGTATCTAGGGACAATGGGAATATTGTTGATCCATTCACACATGTCACTAATTAGATGACTAGGCATCTAACTACCTTAAGAGAGTCATAGTTACTCCTGTCATTTACCTGCGCTTGGTTGAATTTCTTCACTTTCACATGCAAAGCACTGGGTATAAATCACATTGATTTAGCATCCGCAGGGACCATCACAATGCTTTGTTTTAATTAAACAGTCAAATTCCCCTTGTCTATAATAGTTTTGACCAAGTGTAATATTAATTATATATCTATTAAGGTTTTATATATTATATTATATATATTTATATATATTAATTATATTAAAAACAAAAAACAAAAAACAATAAAAATAAAACATAAAACTATATATATATATATATATATATATATATATATATATATATTATTAATTATATTAGAAAAAAAAAACATAACATAAAAATATAAAACTAAAACTAAAAACTAAAAATAGCTTGCCCATGCGCCCATTCATGACAGCTAGAGAAACAAATTAAGGTCAGTCTCACCCACCTCAAAGCACCATCTTAGAGTAGCAAAGGGTTGGTCTCGCCCATCTCAGAGTAGAAAAGAGTCGTGTCGCCCATTCCAAGAATCAGAGCAACAAAGGGTCGTGTCGCTCATTCCAAGACTAGGAACAGAGTAGAAAAACCCGACTGCCCATTTCAAGAATCGTAGAGAAACAAACACATTTGGAAAATAACAAAGGAGGATCCCTATCCAGTCAAATCTAGCATCATGTCGTGGAAATCGATAATGGCTCTCCAATATCTTCCTGTTAATGTATTGTACAATATATTTGTAAACTTGATTCTCTTCATATCAACTATATTTTGAAAATTTTGAAACTTTTCTTTTGGCCAATTTGTGCGGGAGGGGGGTTTTGATGCCCTCGGCATGGTAAATTTGTGTGGGAGGGGGATTGTGATGCCCTCGAAATGGAATTTCCAGCCAAACCTGTGATATATTTTGAAATAAAGGCTAAGAAACAACTCGATGTTTGTTTTCCTACCCAAATCTCCAATTCTACGCCTGAAATATGGAGGACTGGGATGCAGAGAGATCTACGTGGTGAAGGACGGAGAGACTCTCGAGAGTATCAGTGTTAGGTTGACACACCCTTCATTCTCATAGATGATCCCCAAATCAATTATTGATGCACCCATAAGGATAAATGGTGATAATGTTGAGGGGTTTTTGGATTGGGGGTTATATATCTTGATATAATATACAGATTATTACTTTAAATTCTTCACCACTTTGATTTAAGATTACTATTCTCCATAAACTAGAATAGAAAAAAGAACAAGAATTTACCAACATCCAATATCACAATGCATATACCTTGGGGAAACCCTATACAGAGAGAAAAACCCCAACAAACAATCTTATTTTATTGCATTAGTAATGTATGATCACTTATAGGGAGAGACTTTCATCCAATTATGATATAGAGAGCTATGAATGAGGTGCACTAGGGTTAGGTTTTCACTAAGCCCCTAGTGCACTTGGATGCCACTAGTGGACAAAAACATGCTATCAAGCAAAGGAGGGTTGCGAGGTGCCTCCTACAGTCATGCGACGGTGCAAGGAAACACCAGTGGTGGTTCCACGAGGCCAACCTTTTAGCAGCCCCTCAATATGCTCTCCCAACTTATTTTCAAAGGCTCATTAAAAGAAAATAAAATGGAAATCGATTCAAGGAATGCACAGAAAAGAGAAGAGCGACCCTGGGTACCCAAAAATTTCATTCCTCAGGTGCCACAAGCACCTGAATACGTCATCAATACACCCAGAATAGAAGAACAGAATAAATACATGCGAGATTACGCCCTGGTTGGTAACTTTTTAGGGTTATGGCCCTCCGAACATGAGATGATAAAATGGATACACCAATGGTGGAAACCCAAAGGACATTATGACCTCCAATTGGGTTCCAAAGTGTTATTCACAATAATATTGTACAATCTATAGGATAGGAACCACATATTTGATGAAGGTCCTTATGTTTTCAACTCAACTGTTGTCTTCTTGCAGTTATAGATAGATACGTTTAGCCATGAAACAGAGGATTTTGTGCATTCCCGAGTCTGGATACAAATTTATTCCCTACAACAGGAGTTCTATATTGAAGAGGTATTGTAGATTGTTGGAAACACCATTGGAGTATACGTAAAATATTTAGAAGCAACTAAGCAGTGGAGGTACACCTCATATGCATGCATTTTCATCTACCTAAAAATCTCTAAGCTGCTACCAGGCTCCATTGCCTTGGAATATCATGATGACGACTAGTCGCAAACCATTGATTATGAGCACATACCATTATGTTGTAGGAAATTCCATGAACATGGGAACCTCTTTAGAGACTTCCCCCTCAACAAGGCAAGCAAGGCAGAAAATATGGAAACAAGAAAAACAAATGATGGTTTCATTCTAGTCGCAGGAAGATAGAGACAAGGAGCTAGATGAACTCTCACTATGTCTAATAGGGAACCTCCCTCTAGCAACCCTTTGGATTCCCTTCAATGGGTTCTAGAGAACATGGATGCTCCATATATCCCTCCCACGATGGACGCTCAGAAACGCCAAACAAAAGGGAAAGTGGTGGAAACCCTATCATGGAGAAAACCTCTTCCATTCCATCCTCCAATGCTACGGATGCATAACTCTTAGATTCAAAAGATAGAAAAGCATAAATGGACCTAGATGAGAAGGATTTAGCTAGAATAGACTTGGAACATATGGAACAATCCTATCGACACCAAAATTATACACCATCCCTCCAAACCAACTACACAAAGTCCACAAAGTATTCCTCAACTCTTTGGTAGGCTCTATTGCTAGATCCAACTCAAGTCTGGGCATACAAGGAAATATATTGAAAGAGTAATGAAAAAATCATAAATACAAAAAGAAAAGGTGAAGGAAATCCACTCAGAAGATCATACAGGAGCTCAAACACTTTATGGTTAACTAAGATAAGATAAATCTCATTTCTAACAGATTTCCCCCTCTCCCCTCCCCATCCTCATCATGAATCTCATCTCTTGGAATATTAGGGGACTCAACAGTCGTAGTAAGAAAATTCTACTATGAGAACATATTATAGTGGAACAACCAAATATCAAGTTTCTTTAAGAAACAAAATGTGCGACGGGGGAAATGGATCGAGTTCTCTATTGTTGTTGGAAGCAAGGGAAGGAAATTTACATTGATGCAATGGGCTTAGCCAGAGGTCTGGAAATTCTCTGGAACCCGACCTTAGTGATCGTGGAAAATTTATTTACCACCAGGTGGTCAATCTTAGTGACTTACAGGATTATTGGATCCAATAAGCCTGGATACCTCACGAATGTGTATGGACCGACCACACCATGAGACAAAACTACCTTCATCGGAAATCTTGAAGGAATTTCCACCCTTACCTCAGGAATTCGATGGGTTCTTGGAGGAAATTTTAATATTATTTGGAATCTAGATGAGAAAATAGAAACATGCAGACTTGAGGTGGAGTCTGACCACTTTCAATCCTTAATTGAAAAGTTAGGTCTCATTGACCAGGAAACACAAAATGGACTCTAAACCTGTACGAATCAAAGATCAGGATCCCAACAGGTATCTTGACAACTTGATCACTTCCTCATATCAGACTCCCTCTCAATGGATATAAAAACTATGGAATCTCGCATCCCCGATGCCCTTGGGTCAGATCATTGGTCCATCCAACTATGGCTAGACATTCTTGCATATCCAGGTCGCAAGCCCTCCAGATTTGAGCAGTTTTGGATCAACCACCCAGACTTCCAAGACAAGGCCCACATATGGTGGAGGTAGTTGTCCATTCAACATGGCTCCAATATGTACATATTCCATCAAAAACTCAAAAAATTCAAGAAACACCTCAAGCTATGGAATAAGCAAACCTTCAGAAATATCTTCGAGGCCCAACAAAATTTGAATGAACAAATAATGATCCTACATATCCAAATCAGATATCAGGGCATCACTGAGGAGCTCAGGACGCAGGAATCAATGATTAGTCAAAAGTTGGGGGAAAGGCGAGCCCAATAGGAGATCCTACGGAAAAAACACTCCATAGTGAAATGGCTAAAGGAGGGAAACAAAAATACCAAATTCTTCCACAGGTCCACTATTCAACAAAGACATTTCAATCACATCTCCCAATTGGTCACAAAAGAAGGGAAAACTCTCCATTGTCACGAGGACCTGGAAACATAGTTGGTCTCCTACTACCAAGATCTCTTTTTCGAGCCTCAGGGTGATAGATTTCATGCCATAGCTCAAATCTCCCAGCACATACCTTCCATAATCACTTTGGAGCAGAATGAAGCACTGATGTGGCCTATAATGATTGAGGAAGTGGATCTAGCACTTCATTATACTCCAGAAGGAAAAGCTCCAGGGCCGGACAGTTTCACTTTGGACTTTTTCCACCATTGTTGAACGATGATAAGGGAGGAAGTGTGGGATATTATTGAGGATTCTAGGGCTTCAGTTTAGGTTCTTCCAACTATCAATTCCACCTTCCTTTCCCTCACTCCCAAAGAAGAGAAAATAAATCACCCAAAACAGTTTAGGCCAATAGCTCTCTACAATGCAATCTAGAAGTTCCTTACAAAGGTGATTACTCGACGCCTCAAACATATCCTTTACTTAATTATATCACCAAAGAAGTTAGGATATGTGGAAGAAAGGAAAATCCTAGACAACGTCATTCTAGCACACAAATTCATTCATTATCTTCAAAAGACCTGAAATCCATGTATGTTGTTAAAATTAGATCTTTCCAAATCTTTATACAAGTTAAGTTGGGCTTACATGAAGTCTGTTCTCTTGGCCTTTGGATATTCCTCCTCCTAGGTTGACTAGAATTTAAATCTAGCCTCCTCTATCTTCTTTTCTATCCTCATCAATGGAGTTCCCTCCCACCCCTTTTCACCCACCTGAGAGATACAACAAGGGGATCCCTTGTCACCCTTCCGCTTAATAATCAAGGTGAAAGGCCTAAGTCATTCTATTCAAGATTCAATTGTAGACCATACCTTAGCCACATTAACCTTGCATGGAATCGATCCTCCGGTATCTCATAGTCAACTTGTTGATGATACCTTAATGATGGGATCTCCCATGGTCCAAGAGACCCAAAAATTCCTCTCTCTACTCCAAACTTTTTGCGATGCCTCAGGAATGGATATTAACAAGTGAAAATCCCAGATCTTTTTTTTTAACACCCCGATCCCAGTCCAACTTCACATAACAATGATCTTTGGTTTCACTAGAAGCTCCCTTCCATCCAAATATCATCCCCTACTTGAAAAGGCCATGAGAAACATCTTCTAGGAAGGCCTTCTCACCTCTTTCTTGAAAATACTATCCTCTTGGACCTTGCGTGCACTCAACCTCCCCAATATCCTTATCCTCTTCAAGTATGTACTACAAGCCATCCATGTCTACACCTTCTTGGACTTGGCTTCTCCAAGTTCATTCTCAAAACTACCAGAACCCTGCAAAGAATGTTTTTGTGGTAGGGGGAAAAGACTGGGAAAAACTTGGCACTGATCAGTTGGGAAAAGGTCTACAAACCCAAATCACAAGGAGGCTTAGGGATTAGGGATACAACAACTCTAAATAAATTATTATGCACCAAAATCTGGTGGAGATAGCTCAAGATACCCCAATATCTATGGGCCAAGTTGTGGAGGAGAAAATATACGCCTAGCATTGCCAAAAAGAACCTCATTAGATGGAATGTGGATACTCCAGGGTCCTTAATCTGGATGACAGCCAAGAAAAATCACCTTTTAGTGGTCAACCACACCTTCTGGGAAATCTGTAATGGAAAAACAACTTCCTTCTAGAATGACTCATGGCAGCAACTTCCTTCTCTAGAGCTCAATTCCCTAGCTGACACCTTCCTCGTCCTGGTTACCCAAGCAGGACTACAAATAGTAGAAGATTACTGGAAAGATAATTCCCCTAGCAACATTTGGAAAAGATGGAAATCCACTAGAGGGAACCTTCATATTGTAGAGCACGTGGATCTACAACCCTGGTACACTATGATCAATGCTAGGAAAATTCAAATATTATAGGGAGAGGACATCCTACAATGGAAAAATTATTCACGAGGCATCTTCAACATCCAAGAAGATGATGCCATCAAGGTGGATCACAACCATAATCCCCATGAGAAGGTCTATATGAAAATCTGGTCAAACAAGCATTGGCCCAAAATTAGTACCTTCCTTTGGATGGTGGTGCATGGAAGCATTCTCACTTGGGTCAATCTCATGAAGCGGGGATTCATGGGGCCATCGATATGTCCACTCTTCCTAAAGGAAGCATAAACACAAAATCATTTTCTCAATATCTGATCATATAGCTCCCATGTGTGGGGTCAATGCACTACAATCATGTGCACATCATATTGCAAGAGAGAGGGCCTGAAGAAAATCATCGAGGAATGGTAGGATGCAGCTTTCCAATTGCCCATTCTAAATTGCATATGGAAGCTACTCCCTAGGTTCATCCTATGGAAAATTTGAAAAGAGAGGAATAGGTAAATATTCCTATCTACACAATGGGATTGGAAAATTATCTGGATCCAAATATGCAACAACATCGGAGAAACCATCAGACTGCAATAGTGGAAAGAAGTAGATTTGATTTGACATGCATAAGAACAGGGCATCCTAGACAGCTGGAATGTCACTTTAAATCCATATTCCTCCAATTTTCCCTAGTGCTTCAAATTCAAGGGTATCCCCTCCCTTTGGTCTCCTCCACCTGAAGGATTTATCAAGTTAAATTTTGATGGTGCCTCAAAAGGAAATCGAGGGCCAGCAGGTTTTGGTGTTATCTTCCGCAACAAATAGAAGAATTTTTTTCTCATCTCAATAGGCAGCATGGGTCATACCAAAAACAACATGATAGAGCTATGGGGTATTACAAAAGGTCTACAAATCACTCTAGCTCAGGGATACCACCAACATATTTTGGAAGGGGAATCCCAAGTTATTCTCAATCTCTTTGGGAAAATTCTTAATGGAGTGGACCCAGACAAAATCTCATCCCGCTGGTGTCTCTTCTCTGGGCTTAGTACCATTGTGAATCTCATTCATCTTGTTATCACTCTGTAAATTCCCATAGGTTGTTGAAAGGAAGAAGAAATTTATCAGAGGTAACTTTATCCAACCACTTCGCAACTGGGATCTAGCCTTGCCAGTTTCAAAGAGGGATGTCTCTGTAAGATTTAACTTTGTTTCAAAATTCAGGTATTAGGCTAGGTAAAATAAATAGGACCGAGTTTTTTGTTTTTATAAAATGGTTGAAATGTCGCTTATGCATCCATTGGGCTATGGGGTCTGTTTTATAAAATTTGAGACTCACGAACTGATTTTAAAAGGTATTCTCACAAGGCAGGATAATGCAATTGTTGGATTCTTTAGCATAAAAATGATGGAAAGCACAGAAGATGAGATAATCAATTATAACCAAGAAGCATTTAAGAATTTCTTAATTATAAAATCAAAACAAAACATTTAGATCATTTAAAGTCAGAAACATAGTATACGAGGATAAATTATGCAACTTTAGCTACTTTCAAATGATCATATTTAGAAAAACAAAATGAGTACTAAGAGAGATAAACATTCAACAAAGAGGAGAAAACTTCACGAACAGCTAACACACGAGAATCCTGTGAAACATCCCTTTTATTACTGGTAGATATCTAATAAAAATTACAGTTCTTACAACTTGTTTGGGTGTAAATATCAACCCTCAATACTTCTAAGTTCAAAGTATTTATAATAAAAATTACAAACGACCTTGTCATTAATGATCAGGACATGGCAGATTCTAGATCTAACTAACTAGATAACATGATACAAAAATGTAGGAACTGATGATTATTTGTCTAATCTTTCATGCTGATTTTGGGGAAGGTCATTGGTGAGTCACTCACGTGACTTTGACTGCTCTGCATGTTGAGTTGGATTGTACACCTCATCCCTCATTCGATCAAAGTGAACAACTCCTCCCATCTTTGTTGACTGGAAATGATGACTTTGAGTAGTCTTCGGTAGATTTCATCCATTTCTGTATATTTAGAAAATGTTGGCCTGGTGATGAAAATATATTTGATCTCGTGATGGATGTTGAGGTCCAACTACAAAATCTCTAGAAATTCTTTGCCTGTTATGTTGCCCTGTATTCCTGAAAACTTGGACCTATCCTTGGCCACTATGGAAATATTCTTCTTGTAGTCAGAGAGGGTCATCAACTTATCATCCAGTACCAGTAAACCAAGAAGACCTTTCTTTTGCAAGGAATTGATATTGCTAAAGAACCTATGAACTCTGACGTCCATGTTCTAGAGTTTCTCCTCCAGCTGCAACATCAATCCTCTTTTAGTCAGAACCCTCTTGACTTTGAGGATGGTCTTCATCCTATCTTCAATATTCAAGTCCTCCAGCTCTTCCCTAGTCTTCGAATTCATAAATCTAATGATTTTATTTGCTTCTGTGGGCATTTTCCCTAGCTCTCCCTTTATCTTGTCAATGGATTTCCTGCTCCTCAACACTAGTACCTATTGTGCAAACATAATTTGAACCATGGGCCAAATTTCATTTATGGAGTTGGAGATATCCATCCAAATGTTCTCCTTGGCTTCATCTAGTGTTTTTCCCGCCGTTGTTTTCTTTTGTAGTTGTTGTATTTCCTGCTTGATATTTTCTGATGTTTTCTTCTCAATGTTGTAGCTTGTCTCATAGGAAGACTTAAGCTCCTGGAGATTCTCAACCTCCTTTTTCAGTCTATTGATCTTTGTTCCTTATAGGGTCATTTCCTCCATTTATTTTGCTAGCTCTACAGATTTTTCCAGATCTGTCAGTGGGGTGGTTGATGGAAGTTCTTCTACAATGGTTGTTGATACAGTTGTTGTGCTAACTCCTATGAGAGGAACTACACTCAATGGGATGACTTCCATAGGTGTTTATTTTTCTTTATCCTTTACTATTCGTTCCAACTATGCTTCCATATCCTTTATTTGTACATTTTGTTCCATGATAAGCTTTAGAAATTCCTCCTTCTCCCCTTCTGTCTTAGCTATCTCTTTGGTTTGTGAGTCTTTTGTAGCTAGAAATTTCATTTGTTTTCTCAGAGATGTTATGTCAGCATTATTTTTCTTAAGTAACTCCTCAACCACTTTCAAATTTGAGGGGTCATACCCAATTTTGAGCACCAATTGTTCTAAGGATTTAACCCTGTTGTCCTTTGCAAAAGAGGATGTTTTCTCAAGTTTTAATTGGGTCTGAACGTTGCTCAGAGAGACCTATAATTTTGTAGCAGTGGAGGAAGCGTGGGCCAATGTGGAGAATACCATTTCTCCATTATGCCTATGCATATCCATTTGGACAGTTGGATGAACTTGTTTGGTATCAAATTCAAGAGTCAACCTTTTGTAATCAGTGATCTCTTTGGGTTGAGGCACTTGTTCTTGCAGAAGCACCATGTGCATTCTTCCCTTCTCTGTATCAAAAGATGATAGCAATTTGTGTTGTGCTATGGACATTTGCTTCCAGAATTGAGCATAGGTGTTGCTGGTCAGCATCTTGTTTTTCTTATTAATAAAATCATATCTTTCAAAAATGTTGAGTTTTATGGATCCCGGTGGAGGTTGGGTGATCAGAGTAGTACTAGTCTGCTTCTTTGAGGAATAAGTAGACATCATATGATGGTTGTTGAAAGAAGCAGTGTACATTATCCCTCGACTACCTTAGTAGACTGGGTCTCTTCCTCTCCAAACCTGTGAGTAGTGTGGGTGGTTTTAGGCCTTTTAGTGTATGCCTGGAAATCCTCTGCTGACACTTTGGCGAGTGAATAGAGAAACATTGGTCTTTTCTCCTTTCGTACCTGAAAAGTGGTAGATTTTGAAATCATGGTTAGAGGTATTGTAGGAAATTCTTCCTGCGGACAGGTAGATTGCCTCAAAGAGCTAGACCCTAAACTCTAAGATAGAAAGTGCTTAACATGGACACTGACTTCCTTTCAAATCTATACAAACTAATACATGAGAAGGAAGGAGAATAGAAGTACCTCTTTATCGACGTTTTTCCCTGCACGCTCTGAGTTGAGTCCCAAACTCTCACTCCTCGATGAGTCCTGTACACAAACAAAGTACGACCACTTCCTACTCTATTGATATTAGCTTGAAAATAGATTTATCTATCAACGATAAGTTCATGTAAGATCAAATACAAACTAGAAAGAAACAGGCCAAGCGTATCATATTAATGAGAATAACAACAATAGTACTTACAATCGTAGATGCGAATGTCATAGCTTTGTTAAGTCCCCTTCGTCTAACCCTTGCTCGAAAGATCCACGACCTGGATGATAGCAGCTTCACTGATCACTCTCCTTTAGCTGATTGTGTGTTTCCTATGAGATCATAGGTTTCATGCTAGCAATTCTTCCTCCTTTTCACCATCATAGAGCCTGCTTATATAGGTTAAGAGAGGCTTAACCTCTTGAGGTATCTTTAGGGTAGGTTGAGGAATTACCTCCTTAGATCAAGGATCTTCTTATTGAACCAATAATTTGAATGCAACTACCTTCCAAACTTGAAATATCCTTCCCTTATTCTCCTCAATGGGCCAACCGCTGCCCAGATTAGATAGTGCTCCCTCAAAAGGGGCATCAGGGCGCTATAGTGCTCCCTAGGAAGCTTGAGGGGGGCACCAGCACTCCAAGGATGGATAGAACTCCTTCAAAGGGGAAGTTGGGCGTTATAATGCTCCCTGATACCTTATAGGGGAGCGCCATCGCTCCTAAGGCTGATACAGAGGAGCGCTCACCTTCAAAACCCTTGTTTAAGAGCTCTTTTCAGGTGATAAGAGTTCCTTGACTTCAGTTAATCATTCTCCTTCCTCCAAATCAAATTTTTGAGGTGTTCCAAGTGTCCTTCTCATGTTTCTATAGGCACGACATAGGCATCATGGAAGCATGCTTTCTATGACACTTGCGACACTTGTGAGAAACATGCGACACTTGCGACTTTGTGAGAAAAATGAGACACTTGCGAACCTTGTAATGAAGACACTTGTGACACTATCAAGGTGAGTATTTTTTATGTGTAACAGATTGCCCCCCAAAGTATGAAGTTAGAAGACAGGAACTGATAACTTAAATGCTTTGTAGACTTTCAAGCAAGGGTATAGACGTAGAGAACCTGACAAAAGCTGCACACAAACATCCAACAAATATTATGACATGGTTCAAACCCAAGGAAGGCATACCTATGCTTGGGTGATCAAGACTTGCAAGATATGGCTGCCATAAAATACACTGTGGATCCATAATTGTATTGATAAAAAGGTATAGCCACTGAAAATACACTATGGATCTACACTCTGATGACCTAGACTGATCGTAGCCACGAAGAATACACAGTGGATCTACAAGGTGACAAGACATAGCCACGACCAATACAAAGTGGATCTATGTAACAGTGTCTGCATCATTTGTCCAAGAGAAACTCCTTTGCAGCCTGGGCAAAGCATATATCAAAGTGATCACTCAACCCAGAGTCTTCTTACCGATCCCAATGTGGTATGATCCTAACCATGTGAATAGATGTCCTGATGTCGAACATGGCATAAACCACTTGATTACCGGTCAATGGTGTGAACCATTAACAAGTGCGAGGGAGATCACCATTAATGTCAATGATTCCCAAGGTACCCTAGTACATTCCAATGAATGTGAATGGATGAGCTAGAGTCGAACATCCGTGGAATCATCCGATCAGAGGTCAATGATCTAAACCTACTGTCGAATGTGAGGAGGCCTGCCATTGAGGCATGCAGGTCCCAAAGTACTAACTGGTTTCTAAGCCTAATTCCTGGATAATGTGTTGAGGTCGACAAGAATAGGCTCATCGAAGGAGGGCCTTAATGTATCCCCCATCAACGACACGAAACGAACATAGAGATGTAATTGGAGGATCAAATGGACATGGACTAACAAGGGTTTTTAGGCAAGATATTTGGGATGGATGACTCTAGAGGCAGATACTTCCCTTGAACACTGAGGCACAATAGAAAACATGACATGGACCAAAACTTGATGATGCAGTTGATGTTGTGACTTATGTAGGGTGATCCAAGGAGTGAAAGAAGCTCAAAGGATTAGCTCAGTGCAGAGGTTTAGTGGATTAGAATGTGTTCAAAGACAAAGTGTCGTGTTCAAGGGAGACTTTAAGAATTACTTAATAATGTTCTCAAGAGACTGCTTGGATTGATTCTTTCAATTTTTCCCCCATCCAGATAGACGAGTACCTGTTTTTGACTTAATGAGCTGAAGGAGGATAACACATGCTCGATATAACTCATCTTCGGTAAGTTTCTCTTCCTTTGTTTAACGAACCGGAAGAAGTAAGGGTTCGATCCTGTATGGGTCTGTCGATGTGTGTTTTAGCGAGTCCAACGAGAGGATTATAGAGTTTGGAAAAACACTTAAAAGAGAACTCTCTTAGTTCCTTTTTCGTACAGTTAGTCTCACGAGGCCGAAAAAGAGATAAACTACCACTTGAAAGATGCCCTTTCGAACCATTTAATGAGTGTGAAAGGAAGCAAGATCACTCGGTGATATTTTCATATTTAGAGAGTTTGAAAAGAGTTTAAAGATGACTCAAGGGGGTTACTTTTTCGTGTGTCCATACAGGTCCGAAAAAGATATAAAATTCTACCTGGTGCATTCTCATATTTTTACGAGCACGAGAAAGAGCAAAGACTAAGCTCGGTATGCCCCCAGCTTGAAAGCTGGTGTCTTAGCTCCAGAATGATCATCAAAGGCTGGAGACATGCCCCCCAAGCTTCAATTCATTCACCGACTTTGAGGTTGTCACCAATTTCTGTGCTAGATGGAGAAAAAGGATATAGGTGGATGAAATGAAGGTTCAAGAGAGGTGATTGTTTCATTTTTTAACGAGCTTGACACAGGAAAAGAACTATGCTCAGGACCTCTATTTCATTTTTTAATGAGCTTGCCACAGAGAAGAGAAACTATGCTCGTTGTTTCTTCTTGATCATGGCTTTCGAGAGGATAATACTCTGGAAGGGTACCATGTCAAGGGACAAAACGCGGTCATGGCTTCCAAGAGATCTTCACCGGATGGAAGAGAATCACTCTGGAAGGAACACATGTCGAGGGCCATGACAGGGGTAAGGAGATCAGGCTCCAATAACCCTACCAAAGAGATCACCATGTCAACTACCAGATCCAAATCGTCGGAAGTTGAGGTCATGGGAGACAACGCCACATAATTGACATGCGGCGGGGGTGATATTGTCTGCATATAAGAACCACTTAGGGAGGTAACCCAGTCAGGGCCGATGAATGAAATTTGATCAACAGTCACAATTGTTCCATTGTGAGGGAAAGATATCACACGAAAAAGAGTGGATACAATAGCTTTCATGGCATAGACATAATCCCGCCCAAGGAGTAAAGTGAAATCCAAGGGGTCTCGGACTACCATGACATTGATAAAGATAGTTTTCCCTCCCAAAGTTATAGGAAACTGAGGAAGGATCCCTAAAGGTTGACTAGTTCTTTAGTTAAAAGCTAACAGATTCTATGTAACCGGTGCAACCTGCGGACAACCCAAAGCATACCAAGCAACATAAGACAAAATACTAATGGACGCACCTTCATCTATCAACGTTTGAGGAATGTCCCAACCATGAACCTGTACTGTAATATGGAAATGAATGTGAGAGGGAAGACGAGGTCTAGTTAGCGCACCCCAATCAAAAAGGATGGCTTTAGTACTTGGAGGGGGATTCGCAGGAGAACGAGGAATGCCCCTGAGCATGGTAGAGTCTGTATTAACGAGAAAAACATGGGTAGTATCAGGTTTACTCTCTAGAGGGAGAGTAGTATCAATCAATGGTGGACTTGAATCGACTTCTTTGGCACTCTTCAGAGGAAGAGTGGGACTGACCGAGGAAGGGACTGGATCAATCACTTTGACATTCCTCAATGGAGGAATGGGATCGACCGATGGTGAAACTGGATCGACTACTTGAGTTTCATTATCCAAGGGAAGAATGGGGTCGATGGGTGGAAATGGATCAACCACTTTGGTGTCACTCTCTAACGGGTGAGTGGGATTGACCGAGGATGAAAACAGATCGACCACTTTGTTGTCACTCTTTTGATGAAGAGTGGGGCTGATCGATGATGGAACTAGATCAGCTACTTGGGTTCGTGGTTCAATTGATGAGGAAACTAGATTGACCACCTGATCAACTGGACTGACTGGAGATGGAACCGGATTGACCAATCCATAAACCAACAATGGGTCAGAGGAAATCTTATGATAACCTTTTTGAAGTTGAAGTTTTTCCAAAAGAGAAGAAACCTTGTCCATACGAGGACAAAGGTGAGAGTAATGATCACCTTTACATAACATGCAAGGGAACTTGATAGTTTTCTTCTTCTTACCAACCTTAATATCACTAGTTGATAGGGTATCATCGACATGACCAACAGAGGCTGATGACGTGGAGGACCACATTTCTAAGACCTTGATAAGACTGGGGCAATCCCTCAGAAAGTGGTCACCCTTACAAAGACTGCAAGGGAATTTGGGTTTTGGATTCTTCATTTTAATCTTGTTGACCTCATCAACACTGCCAGTACTATTAACAGTAATTGGTTGCTTAGAGAGAACATCTAATGTTGTTGGGTCCTTTTTCCTTTTTGGGTTCTTCTTCTTCTTCTCTTTCCGTTTCTTCTTCTTCTAATCAACCTGGCTACTTGCTTTAGAGCTTTCACTAGGCGAAGAAGGAGAATAGGAAGGAGACTTGATGGATGAAGAAGGTGAAAAGTTGACATGAGGTTGATGTGTGGGTGGTGTATTGACATCTAAAGTATTAGGTGAAACTGAAACATTAGGAGGATTCGGGATCACCGATGTGGGGAACAACCAAACTGGTAATCCAATAGTGAGTCCTAGAAGACTCAGTGTGGCAATATATGGAGGACCAAAGTTTCCAAATGAAGGAAAGGTATAAGGTTCCCTAGAAGAAGGGGTTCCTCCATTGGTACTCCTAGGATTTGATGCCATTATCACTGACTCGACCTAAGGTCCACTAAGTAAAACAAACAACACACACTACGAATCTAAGAATCAATCAATCAAACAAACCTTCCTATGATGAAATCACTAGTTGGTGATGAAATCCAACATTGCGAGATCAAAATAGGAAGGGGCGGGGATAGAGCGGGTGGATCAGTTACATTGGTGATCTGCTTAACGAACTTACGCCTTGGTGCAAGCTTCCAAGCAGTAATTGTGGATTTACCCTCCAAGGGGCCCGAGTGAGTTTGACAAATGTCTGTGCTAGGTACAGTGAGACTTCCCTTCACAGTCACCTTGTGTGATACCCTAACGATTGTGGCTACTAAGGTCACCAACTCATAGTTAGCCCCTGGGCAGGTACAGTCGACAGTCCAATCGGAACGTATGGGCAAGATAACAAGTCCAAAATCAACTTGAAAGGCTCCCACACATAATCATGGGTATACCTTCCAGTGACCCCCAGTATATGATCCGACCACTACAAACAGTTGGGCCACAGAGGGATAATCTTTGTAACTCACCCGAATGCGACCTCATGCATAACCCCTGTGTGAGAGGGGGATCCCAGGCAGACTAATACAACAATTGGATTTAACTCTCCCTACCGAAAGATACTAATTCTATTTGATATCTTTGGAAATTTGTCCTTTCAACCTATTCCAAAGCCCTACACCTTAAACTAATGTAGGTTTGCAAACAAAGATGTAAAAAGTCTGATAAATTTTAGTTAAGCGTTGATTTTAATGGTGGTTGTTTACTCAGAGGGTGTACGAAAGTGAAATTGATGGAATGATGACTCAATTCCCAAAAATATGCATGAAATATGATAAACAATCATTTATTTTCGATGAATATCTATTTAAGGGAAAGAGGAAGAGTTGTTTTCACTATCAAAGACTTGATAAGGAATGTCCTCAATCAATTTTGTTCTCAATCAAATCCAATATGATGCTACAACATTTCAGAAATGCAAACTAATATGCAAACTAATCATTAAGATGTAATTTTGTCGTTTGTATGCAAATGATAATCAATTCAATGCAAAATTTCTCTTGCCAACTACCCTTTCAGATCAAGGAGATTCGGACAAGAAAACATAGATTTCGCACAAACAACACACCCTTTTGCAATCAAACAAGAGAAAGAAAATAAAAAACACAAAAGGAAGGAGAAATAAATTGGATCATATGACCTCAAAGAACCAAATGAGAAGAGTTACAGACTTTGAATGTCCTTCACTAGAGTTCTCGCTTAGTCGGATAGGAGAGAAGAAAGCAGGGGATCGATTTCAAGCTTTCAACAGCAAAAACTCAAAAAGAATGAAGAAGGGCGTAAAATATGAACAAAAAGGTGTTTACTTCTCAGGAGGAATCATGTCAAAGGTAAAAATAAGAATGATTGAATCACAAAACAACTCTGCAAGTAAAAAACTAGGGTTTTTAAAATAAAAAATGCAATTTTTTGAAGGGATTTTGTGAAAATAGGGGCTAGTGCTCTGGTGTAAGGGACACTAGGGCGTTATAAATATATGTCCAACACTCTAAGGGAGTGTTGGCACCCTGCTAACAAGGCAGGGGAGCGCTGGGGCCCAAAAACTCACAAAAATGTCCAAAAAACCTGAAAATTCAGTCAAATTTTGACAAACAAGCTGAGTGTGATGGAGTGAAGAGTCAATTCGAAAATGCAATCAGATATATGGGGTGAACAAGGTCAGAAAATAACCAAAGGGTAAGACAAGTTCTATGAGGAAGATCAAAACTAAAATTTTGATTGTATCCCCAGTGGAGTCGTCAGTTTCTATTGTAGGAAAATCTTCCTACGGACAGGTAGATTGCCTCAAAGAGCTAGACCCTAAACTCTAAGATAGAAAGTGGTTAACGTGGACACTGACTTCTTTTCAAATATATACAAACTAATACATGAGAAGGAAGGAGAATAGAAGTACCTCTTTATCGACGTTTGTCCCTGCACGCTCCGAGTCGAGTCCCAAACTCTCGCTCCTCGATGAGTCCTGTAGACAAACAAAGTACGACCACTTCCTACTCTATTGATATTAGCTTGAAAATAGATCTATCTATCAACAATAAGTTCATGTAATATTAGACACAAACTAGAAAGAAATAGGCCAAGCGTGTCATATTAATGAGAATAACGACAGCAGTACTTACTCGTAGATGTGAATGCGACAGCTTCGTCAAGTCCCCTTCGTCTAACCCTTGCTCGAAATATCCATGACCTGGATGATAGCAGCTTCACTAATCACTATCCTTTAGCTGACTGTGTGTTTCCTATGAGATCATAGGTTTCATGCTAGCAATTCTTCCTCCTTTTCATTATCATAGAGCCTACTTATATAGGTTAAGAGAGGCTTAACCTCTTGAGGTATCTTTAGGGTAGGTTGAGAAATTTCGTCCTTAGATCAAGGATCTTATGATTGAATCCATAATTCGAATGCAACTACCTTCCAAACTTGAAAGATCCTTCCCTTATTCTCCTCAACGGGCCAACCACTGCCCAGATTAGACAACACTCCCTCAAAAGGGGCATTAGGGTGCTATAGCGCTCCCTAGGAAGCTTGAGGGGGGCGCTAGCACTCCAAGTATGGATAGCACTCCTTTAGAGGGGTAGCTGGGAGTTATAATGCTCCCTAAGACCTTATAGGGGAGTGTCAGTGCTCCTAAGGCTGATACAGAGGAGTGCTCACCTTCAAAACCCTTGTTTAAGAGCTCTTTTCAGGTGATAAGAGTTCCTTGACTTCAGTTCATCATTCTCCTTCCTCCAAATCAAATGTTTGAGGTGTTTCAAGTGTCCTTCTATGTCGTTATAGGAACGACATAGGCATCATGGTAGCATGCTTTCTATGACACTTGCAACACTTGTGAGCAACATGCGACACTTGCAACTTTGTGAGAAAAATGTGACACTTGCGAACCTTGTAATGACGACACTTGCGACACTATCAAAGTGAGTATTTTTTATGTGTAGCAAGAGGAGACTGTTGTTCAGTGTCTTCCAGGGTGTTCACCTCCCACTCTGTCTGGTTCACAAATTTCTCAATTTTTGGTTTGAGTGTGTGAGCATATGGAGAAATTTTTTTCTTCAATCTCATTTCTGCAATGATCCCACACAGATCATAGTGCCAAGTGAAACTAGTACTAAGTTTCATTTCCTTTAATAATTTGTCTCCCTCTTCCCCAACAACTCGACTGTTGCAGATAAAAGATCATATCATCCCTTTGATTCTCATATATTGTTTATTCTTCAGAGATACAAAATGTATATCATTCAAATTGATCATTTTTCTAATAAACTCCAAGGAAAATATCCTGACAGGAAAGTACGTGGATAGTTTGTATGGAGCTAACTCACATCCATATACCCTGATTTCTGTGTGATTTTGATAGAGGTACTAATCTCTAGTCTTGGCGAGGTATGAGAGGTGTAATATTCTCTGGACCTCCACATTTATCCTCATCTCTGGTCTACCACTGATCATTCTCACCACTGGATCATAAAACTCTTCAATAAACTGTTTGAAATTAAACTCTATGGAGTTTCTTCTGAGTAGTGAAGTCCAAAAGGTTACAACCTTTGGTTTGTCATCCTAGTCTATTTTTTTCATAGGTAAAGAGAGTCTATCTGCTTGAAATAAGGTGAACATGTAAAACAGTATCGAAGAATACCAAAACATTCCCTCTGTGATGAATTTAAAAAGTTGATCATGGATATTCTCGGCCAGAAAGGTGCTGAAATTGAATTGGATGGTGGCCTTATCTTCAGCAGAGAAAATGGATAGGAAACCCAAGATGGGTGCATCCACCTATTCATCTGAGAAATAGCCTAGAAGACAACATAATGATGAAATAATTTGGTTTACCTTCTCCGAAAACATGGAGGAATTGTAAGGGGGATTTTTCTTGGGAAATTGGGCATCATGTGGGAGGAGAAACTCAAAAAATATGTGCTCTTTCGGGAAAAGACAGGTTCCAGTAAATTTATGTTAGAACTTCAATGAGAGGGGAATGGGATTCAACTCTAGGTATCTGCATCATTTGATCAATGGCCTCGGGTGTGATGGAGAAAATAGTTTCTCCGGACGATGATACTATGTCTCTCTCATCGGGGAGGTAATGTGCCTGGAATTTGAGGGAGAACTCTGAAAAATGGTGTATGTGAGGAAATAGATATAGAGGGAGATGGGACTCCCAGAGCCTCATATCATCACTTTTATCCATGAAGATATCTTTAAACCATATCTGCAATTCGGCGAAGTTGAAGTCACACCTGGTCTTTGTGATCAAGTAATCTTTATCAGCTAGCGGAATCCGGTCGAGATCGACAAGAGGTGGGAGGAATGGATTTTTCTTGACTTCTGATCTTTTAGATTTCGGCACCATTGATTCAATAGGTACCTACAAACTGAAACAAAAGCATTAGTAGGCAGTGTCTATGGTTGGGTTACTAGTTGAAAAGGTGAGGAAAAAGATATTTCTGGTGCACAGAGATTATGAGCAGTGCGTGAATGACAGAAACGAGGTTAAAATTGAGTAAATGGGTATCCATTGGGCATGTGGGATAGGTCAATAGACTAACGGGTCTGTTGTCCTATAAAAAAAGGCCAATATATCCCTTGAGGCATGAGGTGGTAGGTGGAGGACGAGTGATGAGTGTACTAGGATGACGTGAAGGGTGGTTATTGGAAGATAAGAAAGTGGGACATGACCTGTAATGGGTGAATGGAGGGGACAAGATGATGGAGTTATGAGATGGGACTTATAGGGGAGATAGTGGGATGTGACATAATGAGGCAGTGGTGGTATAGGAATGTCGGTATGGCAATATGTCAGATGGGGGTATGGCAGTAAGTGGTTTATAGTGAGGGGGTTCTGCTGCCATATATTTGTGACACATTAGGATCGGGCCTACTGGAAAAACTGCCCATATCGGACCCCCCCCAATGTTAAAGGTAGAATAGTTGGGGGCGTCTGGGATCTCCTGATGACCGTAGATCCAAGCACCGCTAGATCCACCATCGATTTATGCGCTCACTTTAGTCTCTATATCAGACCCCCCCCCCCA